>JAMXBD010003746.1:0-104492 GCA_024138025.1 Combretum micranthum | reverse complement strand
CAGATATCGCATTATTACGTATTTTTATTACTACCGGTACTTTAATTGTCTAGTCTACTATTCATAGTACTTTTCTACTATTCATTACTATTCACCTATCTCTACTTTTTCTTACACCTATTTCTTACACCTACATATCTATTTTCTTACTTTTTTCATTTCCAATACAACTTTAATCACATCAACTTTACACATTACTTCTTTATTACACAAACAAATAAAATAAAATCAATTTCCCCCCTTCTACAAGCAAACCGGCGCCTTCCCTCCCCCATTCATCTAATTTTATTTCTTTTTCAATTTATTTTATTACATCAAAAATTCACTCCAAAAATTCTATAAATACCCCCTTCCTCTTTCATTCTTTCACACAATTCTTTCACTACCAAAACTCTCTCAAAATCTCTCCACAAATTCTCTCTTCAAGAATTCTCTCTACCAAAACTCTCTCAAACCAATTCCTCACAAAAATCATCTCTCATACATAAACTATCAACCACATATCACTACTCACATAATACCCATTTCATTCACCATCTTCATACCTTAGGTAAATATTTCTTCCATCTATTATTCATCCATGTCATGTAACTTAACATGACTATGGTGTTGTTTTGAAACTCATATGAGTAGTAAAAGCAACAACATGTTCATGTTTTGTTCTTGTACATAAGCTTCCTATGTTTTATTATATTGTTATTATTATATATTTTATATATAGTATATATATATATATATTTATTTAGAGCATATAAGCTCATTTTTTTATTTATTTATTTGTTATGCAATTTATTTATTTATGTTGTTATTAAGACTAGTCTTTCTAGTCTTAGACTTGTCCATATCAAGTCAAAACAATCTTTTATTTATTTTCTTTAATCTTTCGGGACTAGTCCATTCTTAGTCCCGGGATGCCTTGATAAAGCTAAGGCTCCAATACTTGATCGGGATTCCTTGATGAAGCTAAGGTTCCCAATGCTTGATATTTTATTTTTCTTGCTTACTATTTATTTCTAGTATTTCCTTATGTTCTTATTTCTTTATATGCTCATGATACTTGCATTTACATAATGCTAATGTCTCAACTAAATCTAAAAATAGAATTTTACTTTACTTAATGAACTCAAAGCTAAGTTTTCAATCATATGATTTATCACAAAATCATGAAGTTATTATCAACAACATAGAAATGGAGTTTTCTCAACGTTTTCATAAATAACAAAGATAGATTTTCAAGGAATCATAAGAAATAAATATTTTCTTTGTATATTATGTTAACATAAGCTTTTAGTAATATAATATTAAAAGTCTTTACAAAAAGCTCAAGATTTAAACTCTTTTAAACTTCGAAATAAAACTAAGAAAACAAACTACTTTTCAAAGTTAAGATAAATTCATAAGGTGATGAACCCACTTAGGAAAAATAATGATTTTCAAATTTCTAAAAGAAGGAACTAATTTTCAAAGGAATATAAATGAGGTAAGATTTATAATAATGGATTTTATAAAAATGATTCTTTTCAAAAGAAATGAAAGAACAAGTTTTGGAAAGCAAAAGCTTATATTTTAGAAATGAATATAAGAAGACAAAATTCATTTTCTAAAACCATCCTAAATACAAAATTATAAAAAGGTTTTGAACAACCTAATATACTTTTGATAAAAATAGATCTTTTATCACTAGAAGCGAAATTTATGAAAAACTAAGGTAAAAGGAAAATTTACTTGTTTTGGAAAAGGAAATGAAGAAAATAAAAATAGAATATACTCATTTATAATAACCTAGTAAAAATATAAAGTTCTTTAATACTTGAAAAGAAAATTTCAAAGTAAAGTTTAAATGAATGTTTTTATAAATAAATTGTTGAGACACTACCATTAGATTTTTGCATATAAAGTGAGCATACATATATATTCAAAAGTGTTATCATATATATATTTATATTGTTACAAAAGGATTTCTTTAAAATGAAGTTATTAGAAAATGGATTTTGCAAAGTTTAGAAAAATCGTTTTAAATCTGTACCTGACGTTTTCGGAACCCAAATACCTTTTATGACCAAGATAAGTTTAGAAATAGATAGAACTTTCGAATAGGTAGAAAACGGAATATCATATGCGAATTTGGAGTTAAAATGAGCAAGTTATGGCCATTTTAAGTTGGAATTTCTCTTATACGATTTTACCACGATTTTAAGTAAAGTTTAGAATCTCCAAGAATAGAAATTCATGAAAGACTTATCCCGGGTATTTTTTTGTTATAGGTGACGAAGGATACGAGGATACCCTACCCGAGGATTACTACGACTAAGAAGATAGCGAAATAGACGAGTGAGTTATTCCCTCCTAAATTCGTTACTTGCTTGTGCTTGTAAAAGTAGTAACATAGTATACTAGGAAAGATAAAAAGGATATATATTTAGGGAAATTCGGGATTATATATATGATTCTATGTTTATGCGTGACTAGAGAATTAAGAATATCGCAACTTCGATCTGCTTGTTTAAATAATTTTTTTTTACATACTTATGTGATTGTTTATTGTTGCTAAATTGATTGATCGCCCCTAATAAACCTTAATAAGGTTTGACCTAAGAACAATAAAACGTTCAACGCATAGCATCCATCAAGTCACATCATTTCGGAAGGCTGCTTCTCTGTGCGTAGAGTTGGATTGGCTGTGATCGTGCGGTCCACGGGCCATGTTCCTTCCTAGAGAATCCAAATCGCTTGGGGAAAGCGACTCTAGGTTCAAGCCGAGCCAACCGAACGCTGTGGGTGAGACCTGAGGACTAGCAGTAGAAGGTCGAGGACCTTCAACCCCGATTCCCTAACCTTTGATACGGAGGGGTAAATCCGTCTATATATGGTTTTTCGGATGACTATAATATTCGCGTAATCATGTGATTGTTGCATTGTATGCATAGCATATGTGTGATTAAATAAACACTTGTTTTAAAATTGGTGCGAATGAAAAGGAATATCTCACTAAGCTATTGTAGCTTATACCCCTATAGATTTTGTTGAAACAGGTATATTCGTGGATTAAACTTGAGGATCATGACATTAAGGAAGTCATGGACGGATGATTAAGGATATGGAATCATACGATGAAGAAATTTTGTAAGGTTCTTTACATGTGCTACCTATATGATTAGGGACGTATAACTATTTGAAGATAATAAAGACATGCCTCTTATAATTTAAATGCAATATGTATGTTTTATGATAAGTATTCTCTTTGCCTTGTTACCTATTTACTATCAATATAAATTGCGCTACTCCGATGCGTCCCCTTGGTTGTGATGTACGCCTTGTACATAATATGGAAGCCTTCGTGTGACTAAGGTAGTCATTCCTAGGCTTTAGTATTGTGTACGGCGGACTGCCACGTTTAGGGTACCCCTCGGGGCGTGACACGATGCATGACCAATTTAATTTTTTTTTTTGCTTATGTCAAAATATTCATACATTCTTTAGAGCGACCACCCAATATCATACATATAACAGAAATAATATGAAGTGCAGTTATCCAATCAAATCGTGGTTTCGATATGCTTTAATATTCTTGGCATACATTCATCACAGTCTCATCATATATCCCATCCCCATTCATATCAATTTTTATCTTGTTCCTATACTTCTAATGCGACTAGCTACAAGCACAAACAAGGCAACAAAATAAGGAGAAGACTCACTCGGCCATTGGATCACTGGTCTTTTAGTAAAAGTAATCCAGTGGTAGGGAAATCGTCGATTTCGGGATCACCTAAAAAGGAAGAAATACTCTAATAAGTATTTCAACTCAAACTAATCCAAACGATCTTATACAAACTATCAAATTCGTAATTCTCGTCCTAAGCGGGAATTCCAACTTAAAATGGCCATAACTTGGTCATTTTAACTCGGAATCTCGCAAATTATATATCGATTTCTATCTAATTCGAAAGATCTATCTAATTATAATATTATTTTCAAGTTTTGAAAACTTTGAAGCTTCGAAAAGGTCCAATCAGTTCTGATCAGTAGCAGTTTCCAATTCCGAAAAATAGTTTTGTAAATGTTTGTAATGTTTCTATTATACAGATTAGCTATACATGCAATATGAATGATTTCCTAACATGAATGCCATGAGATGAGCTTAATGTGTGCATGCTTTTGATATATTTACTAAAAGGAACTTCTAGAAACTTTCTACTTGTAAGACTCCATGGCTATTTACTTTCAAGAAAACTAATTTCCTAACTTTGATTATTTCCATTTGTTTTGGATTTATTTCTCAAGAAAATATAATTATCCTTGCTAAAATTGAGTCTTCATTATATTTATTACTTATGACCTTCATTTCTATATAAAAATTTCTATTTTACACTTTGTAACCATGTCTTCAAGTAGAGTTGATTCCAAAATCCGAATTTTATAAAAGTTAGTTTTTGAGTGATTCCTTTAAGTAAAAATCATTTGATATTTAGAAAGTTATGGCTCAACCATACATAACCACTAAGGACTTCACTTTTTCATAAAAATTGGCATTTTACACTTTGCAAATATGTTTTCAAATAGGATTTACTCAAAAATCCGAATTTTAGAAAATCCACTTTTTGAATGATTCATTTGGGAAAAACTTGTTTAATGTAAACCCTGGTTTTTTAAGTAGCCAAGATAACCCTAGAACCGGAAACCAAAACCCTAAACCGGAATAGCTCAAGTCTAGAGTGAGAACTAGGAACCCTAATTCCGGCTTTTCCTCGGTTTCCAATTAAGAAACTTTTCTAAGAAAATTTAATTTTGAATATAGTTCTTGATTATATTTCAAACCAAGAAAATATCATTTTAAGAAAATTTCAATTCCGGGTCATCCCGAGACCCATTATAGAAAAACGTGCCCCGGAACTAGAATTTCAAAAATTTACTTATGAGTACTCATTTGAACCGAAATAAAATAAGGATTTCAAAAATATATTTTTCATAATTTTCTGGCTTATGAAAAATACAGTTATAGCCTTTTTATTCGTATTTCATTACTACCGGAAATTAAATTGTCTTGTCAACTATTCCTCACTATTCATAAAGTACCACCTAGTCTACCTATTAGCACACTCTACAATTCTAACTCTTACCATCACTCAAATCACTCACTTTTCTCTACACTTTTTGTCCCTTAACTTTTATACAAATCATAACAATTACACATCAAGTTAAATCAATCAATTAAAGTAAAAATTTTCAAACTTTCCCTTCCTCCACAAGCACATGGCCGGCGTGAAATTGGCCCCCCTCCATGCTCCATTTGCAATTTTTTTTTTCTTTTAACCTAAATCCACTTCATATATAAGCTATATTTCTCTCTCTCTCTTCATTCTTTCATTTCTCAACTTTTACAAAGTAAAAGCTCTCAAAACCTCTCCTTTTCCCTCTTGGCCGAAAGTTCAAGCCCCACACACACACACACAACTTCCATTTCCTCTTACATCTTCTATTTTTACTTCAAGTAAGTAAGCTTCACTCCATCCACTCATAGATCTTGTTATGGCTAAGTGATTCTTGGATATTTCAACCAAATGTCCCCATGATTTTTGGTAGGGACAATGAGATATCAAGACAAGAATACCGAACCATTACAAAGGATCTACATTTAAAGGAGCTTTCATGCCAAAAGCTTTATGTTTATCCATCAAAAAGTATTTTAAACAAAAGATCTTTTATAAAAATATAGTTTTTATGTTTTCAAAACTCATTTAAGCATTTGAAAAGTAGATCATCATTTTATTACTCATAATCATGTAGGCATTTAAGGTTTCATTATTATTTTGTGTCTATGTGCATTAATAGTCTTTAATGCTTTTGTCTTTAGTAAATAACCTTCTTATATATAGATCTATGGTTAGATAAGTTAATAAAGTCAAAAAGGAAAATACTTTTCAAGAAATAAACTTGTGTAAATTCGGATGACTTTGTAAACCTAGGTCAAAAACACTTTTATCAACTTCTAAACATATATTTTACAAGAGAAATGAAGCCTATGGGTAATAGATAATGTTTAGTAGTATTTTTCATGAGTCTAAATGAGATTTTCTAAAGAAAATGTTGGAAACAAGAAATGAAGTCCAATAGAAGTTTTGACTAAAAGTCATATAGACAAAATTCGTAATAATGGATGTGGTTAGAAAACACTATTTTTCCAACTTCAAAAATGGTATTTTCTTAAATAAATGAAGTCCTTAGGGTATAAGTATAATAAATACTTAAAGTTTTGGTATAAAATATATTTTTCTCAAAGGAATCAACTTGAAAGTGGAAATTTCTAAATTCGGATTTTTGGAAACCCCATAGTAAAAGACCCACTTAAAAGTTTATAAATGAGGATTTTATTAAAGAAATAAAGGCCTTAGGATATAACTAATATAAGGGTCAAAATTTCTTTAAATAAAGTAGAGTTTTCTAAAGAAAATCCTTGTAATATGTAGGTGTGACCAAGTGTAGTAAACTCACTTGTTAAACAATGGTATGAAATGGTTTCTAAGAAAAGTTTATTTAAATTCTTTAAATCTAAAAAGTTATAAGAACTTAGGCTCATTAAAGTTCATATCATGACATTCATGATAGGGAAAATCATTACCATTGCATTTAGTTTCATTTTGTACTTAGGAATCTCAAGTGCATTCATGAAAACCACATTTTTGGAATCAATGTACCCGCTGTACAGATCTGATCCCTCAATTCCGAGGCTTAGATATTTTCAAAACTTGATTTAAACTTCATATTTAGAAAGCTCTTCCGAAGTAGATAGAAATCGATATAAAATTTGCGAAATTCCGACTTAAAACGACCAAGTTATGGCCATTTTAAAACGGAACTTCGAAAATGACGCGAATTTCGATTTCACTAAGTTTTCTTAGAGTTTTAGTATCCTAAGTTGGTAGAATACTTATTAGGGTATTTCTTATATGAATAGGTGAACCCGTGGACGGTGACTCTTTGCCTCCGGATTATTATTACTAGAAGAAAGGCGAACCAATGGCGGAGTGAGTTTTTCTTCCCGATTCATTTATTGTATGTGCTTGTAAAGTAGTGCACTAGAATGTAGGTCAAATGAATGGAATATGAATGATGGGGATTAATGGGAAATTATATGATTGATGATGATGTGAGAACACAAATTAAGAATATCGAAACCGGGTGATAAACTTTGGTTGTGTAGTTAGCTATGATGGATTGTCTGAAAAATTGATTGATCGCCTAAGTAAATTGGCTTAATCAACTACTTGGACTAATGCTAAATTGACATGTGCATATCACAAGGGGAAGGAGCATTAGCATTTGTAGGTTAGTCGTGAACCATAAACGACATCGAATAATCGTAGGTTAGTCGTGAACCATAAACGACATCGAATAATCGTAGGTTAGTCGTGAACCATAAACGGCATATTGTTAGTACCGCAGTAGTCGTTAATCTGCTAACCCGGAATGGAGGGCGCAATTCCATCCACATATGATTTCTGGTTGGTCATATGTATGTTAAACTTATGTGTTTGATGCATACACTTGCTTGATTAATAACTTGATTGAATTGTTGTGATATAAATGTTATTGTGGGAGATTACACTCACTAAGCTAGTTAGCTTACGTCCCTACAGTCCATTCCTTTTTCAGCTTTCCCATTTGTGGCTTAGGCGACGTGACCCGGCTGAACAGGTACAGAAGCTAGGAGTTTCCCCTAGAAGTTGGAATTTATGTTTTAGACTTCCATAGGAAACTTCTAAGACTTGAATGACTGTATAAGACCGTTAATTATTCTTTTGCGGGGGAATGCCCCTTAGATTTTGTAATATTTATTTATGTCTCATGAATTATATCCTACTGCTAATGCATGCCAAATTAAGCTTTTATCTCCATTCGGACTTGTACTCTATTGTTGTAAAGGTACGCCTTACATCTATATGAGGCTCTCGAAAGACCAAGGCGGTAATTCGGGAATCTTATATAGTATGTGGCGGACTGTTACGTTTAGGGTACCCTATGGGGCGTGACATTTAATGCATTAGAATTTAAGACTTTATGGTACCTATTACTTAAGGACTCCATTTATTACATAAAACTTTCATTTTGAGTTTGGATAATAGGTGTTCTTATGGCCTTCATTCAAAATTACGAATTTCACAAATTGACTACTAACTTAAAATTTCCTATCTTGATTCTATTTCTTATTTTACACATTAATCTCATCAAAACTCATTTCAACTTGTAAAAATCACTACTTAATGATACCTATTACCTATATCCTTCATTTTTCACATAAAACATGAGTTTTGGAGTTGATAAATGGGTTTTCAAAATTGGTCTTGGTTGAGATCCGAATTTATAAAATTTATTTTTGGTCATGTCTTTTGATAAATCTATCTAAGCTTATGAAAATCCATTCCTTACATATCCTATCTTAAGAGCCTTTCATTTCTTAAATAAAAACTTCATTTTTGGTTGGAAAACATGTTTTTAAAATATGTCTTGGCCAAAATCCGAAAATGAGATTTTTATTTTGAAAATAACTTTTGAAAATCACCTTTGATTCTTGTAAAAAGAAGTCTTGATGATATACATATATTAAGCATTCATATCTTAAGTAAAAATTACATTTTGACACTTAGAAAATGGTTTTTAAATAGGGGTCTTGCCAAAATACTAATTTCACAATTTTTGTTTGAGTCCAAAACCAAGATCTACACTTAATATGAACAAAAACATAAAAGAAATCCATGGTAGTAAACTATAAACTCATAGATATAAACTTTATTCGTTAAAATCTTTCATTTATGTTATCTATTCCCTAAGTCCTTCATTTTAAATGAAAAATACATTTTGAAGTTGAAAAACAACTTTTCTAAATATGGGTCCTTTTTCATCCGAATTTTTAAAAATGATTTTTGTTGAAAATAAAATAGATCTTGAGTTTTCTAAAACATTCCTACTATCATCATGCCACTAAAAGTTGTTCATGAATATAAAACAAAAATCTAATGCATTTATGAACTCAAAACACTAGATCTAGTTTACTACACTAGTTATAAATGCATGAACACATGTGAATGAGGAATATATGCATAAATCATAAGCAATAACAAAAATAATAACTCAAACAACAAGATCTATGGCATAAACGAAAATCAAAGCTACAAAAAGTTAGATCTACAAAATATAACTACTTTAAACAAAAAAATAAGAATGATACAAGAGAAAAATCATAGAGAAATGGAGTGTTTCACTTTAGCATCATCATCCTTAGCTTTTAGGCTAATGGAATATCATTTGATGCATGAAACTCTCATTATACTTTACCTATATCACCTATGGAAGCTTTGGACAAGAGTTTTTATTCAAGATTCTTGAAGAAATATGTGTAGAAGCTTATAGAATAAGAAGGGGGCAGCTTGTGTTCTTGAAGAAACAAGAACAAAATGAAGAAGAAAAGAGAGGAAAAAGAGAGAGAAAAAGCTAAGGAATGAAAAAGGAAAAATGAATAATGAAAGAGAGAGAAAAAATGAGTGTATTAAATGAATGAAAGAGACAAAAAAATAAAACAAGGGCAGCTAAAGATGGAGCATGCTGCACGTGAAAGAGGGAGAGGAAAGAGAGGGAAATTGTTTGAAATTTGACTTGAAATTGAATTGTGTAATAAATGTATAATGTAGCTTCTTTAAGAAGGAGTAGAATATATTTATTTTAGTCAAAATATGAGTAATTAAAGGACAATGGCAGCCATAAAGAAGGAAAAATCTGCCATGAAGTGTAGGACAAAGTGTAGAAAGATTGAAGTGAAAAGGAAGTGATATGTGTAAGGTGTACTTGAAGGTATGGGTTGTAAGAGTACTTTCTTAATAAAATAAAATAAAATTAGAAAATTTATTCCAAATATTTGTAGTAGATTTTTCATGATTAAAATTAAATAATTATTTGAATATTTTAGTATTTAAACAAATATGTTACTGGTATGATCAAAATACGCCAATATGGGTTATAAATGATATTTTTATAACCCAAAAAATTATAAAAATTATTTTATGAAAATATAAATATTTTTAAAATATTTTTCAATTATTAAATTAATTTATTTTATTTTTAGTATCGGGTCTTAAATAGAATCTGATCCCGTAAAGACCCGAAACGAACTAAATTTTGGAAAAACAAAATTTTCTATAATATATAAAATATTTATCTAAAAATATAAGGCTTTATAAGAATAATAAAATTATGTAGTGAAATAAAAGTAAATAGTGCAAAAGACTAATTAATTACCGGTAGTAATGAAAATACGATAAAAGGCTATAACTATAACTTTTATAATCCGAAAAATCATATAACTGATATATTTGGAAATCTTATGAAATTACAAGTCTAATGATACTATTGGTATGTTTTTGATATCTCGAGCCCCGGGACAAGCTTTTCGAAGTCTGTATCCGAACGGGTTCGTAATAGGTAAAAAATTTACCAATCTAATATTTTTAAACAAACTTATATTACTACGAGCTACTCTACATACTTAAACTACACTTCAGCCTCTAGGGTTAAGGGCGCTAGATTGCCGGACTTAAACTATTGTATTTCACTTAGGGTTTCCGGGTGATTTTTCGGTTTAGATCTTTGCCACTTTGGAAACTGATATTTTATATTTATACAATATATTTGATTTGAGAAATTTATCTTAAATTTTATTTTTGTAAGTATTTAATATCTTTTAACGTTTTCGAAATTCTTGAATTGGGTTTCATTTCCGAAAGTTAATCGTTATTTACTTTTTTGGACTTTATATTACCTGATTTTATAAGTCGGAGTTAAATATGGAATTCTTTGTACATCGTGGTTTTGAATTTGAAGACTGTTGAGTTCTTATTTTATTTTTAAGGATTCTCATTTTCTCAAGATTAAGAAATTTCTAGATTCGTTCGTGATTTAGGACTTGTTGAAGTTCGATTTTAATTTGGAGTGATTTTAGGGTTTATTTTGAAGTTCATCTTGGAATTATTTACTGAAATTTTTCGAAGCTTACAGTATGTAAAGAATGTCTCGTGATCCTCTTAGAGTTTGCCATGACCACCTTCTATACGGAATCATCTGGATCCTCAAGACAAGTAAGCTCTCAATTTTACTAATAGGATTATTAGTGTTTCATACTTTCACGAACCTATGGCAACTTGAGTATTGGAGTAGTCATGCTAGACATTCTCTTGCATATCATTAATCGAGTTCTTTGTGTTCGCAATATTTAGGTGTTCCCATACCCTCATCTTCTACTTAAGGAAAATGAAAACTCTATGGGTAAATTTAACATCTGAAACACAACTTAAACTTGTCTTTTTGGAAAAATGAGTTTAAGTTTGCTCTTTTTGTGATTATTTATTATGTGAGTGTTTTTGTAATATTTTTATGAAATATATATATTTTATTAATTTTCCAATGATCGTTGTACCTTCCAATTTCAATTTTTTTTCCTCTTATGCAATCAAGCAAGGCTTTTTTTCATTTTTTTTTTTTTTTTGCCCGTTAAGTAGGGCTTTTTCAAAGTTGTAAAACCCGGAAAAAAGAAAAAATTTCTCTCCTTATTTGTGTATTTTTCTTCGTCTTAAAATATTATATTTAAAAGTAAAGAGAGAGATCTTTAGAAATTCATGAAAATGATAATGTAGCAATGCACTAATTATATGATTAGGCTGGCCAAGGATAATTATTACCTACACTTGCATCGAACTGCGCATGGGAATTATCTAGCCACCACTTTTTCAAAATTTTGTCGGAGTTCCCCAACATTCAAACTTAAATCGCGGCTAACTTCACTCTACTTTCAGCTTTCTACAAAACCCTGTGTTGTGTTGGAACTGGAACTCATAAAAAGTACTGTGTTAGGAAAAAGTTATATTAGAAAAAAAAAAAAAAAAAGAGGCTCCCCGCGTGCTTCTTCGTTCTGAATTCTGAACCTGTTCGTTCTGACGATGAATCTGATCTCTCTTCTCCTTTTCACATTACAGTAACATTCCATGCCATACCCCCCTGTCAATATCCATCACACCACACACACCCCCACAAACTTACTAATAAATAAATCTGTATCTGTACTCATCTCATTTCATACTCATATACTAGAATTAGTGCTAGAACTTGTATTGCAGTTGATAGTCAGCTCAGCTCTTAAAGATGGAATTCCCATCACCCATCTTCACACCTCCCCCAGGGCCAGAAATCTCCCCAAAACCCAATCACAAAGCAGAAGACTACTCATACTTCACTGCCCACCTCAAACCTTCTCAACAGAAAGCCCTTCAAGACCTCAAAACCCACCTCTCTTCCCATGAAGATCCTCCTTCCATCTGGGGCATCCCTCTTCTCGTCGACACCGAAAAAGCCGACGTTGTCCTTCTCAAGTTCCTCATTGCCAGAGACTTCAAAGTGCGCGAAGCTCTCACCATGTTGAACAAATGTTTGTCCTGGAGGAAAGAGTTTGGTGCGGATGGTATTCTAAATGAGGAATTGGGGTTCAAGGAATTTCAAAATGCCGTGGCTTATATGCATGGTTTTGATAGGGAAGGACACCCAGTTTGTTATAACTCTTATGGTGTGTTTAGGGATAAGGATATGTATGAGAAAGTGTTTGGCGATGAGGATAAGTTGAACAAGTTCTTGAGATGGAGAATCCAAGTGCTTGAGAAAGGGATTCTTGACTACTTGGAGTTTAAACCTGGTGGTGTTAATTCAATCATTCAGGTCATTGATCTTAAGGACATGCCTAGAAAAGAACTTAGGATTGGTTATAACAAGTACTCTCTTTGTTCCAAGATAATTACCCTGAAATGGTGGCCAGGAAGGTAACCCCTTTTTTTTTTTTTTTTTTTGCGCTATGTATGCTTGAACTAATTTTGATATTTGGTGCATACAAACTTTGGACTAAATTTAATTTTAACTATTGGGTTATTGTGGTTGTGGGTACAGATTTTTATTAATGTTCCATGGTACTTCACCATGCTGTACTCCATGTTTAGTCCATTCTTGACCCAGAGGACCAAGAATAAGTTTGTGGTAGCAAAAGAAGGAAATGTGGCAATTTCAGAGACACTCTACAAGTAAAATTCTTGAATTACCATGTTTAGAGCCAGTACTGTATGTTATATATAATCCACTTTCCTAAATGGCTTACTTCTTTAAGTCACTGAATTAACGGGATGTTCTTATTACATCATTTTTTGACAATCCACTTAATTTTCTTTTTTGCATGTAAGGAATCTTGATTCGTTTAGAGCAGTTTGTGTATCAAAATTATTGTTATTTGCCTTACTTTTCCATCCTGTAATTTGGGTTTGCTTTTATTATCAGGTTTATAAAGCCAGAGGAAATTCCAGTTCAATATGCTGGTTTGAGTCGACCTAGTGATTTGCAGGATGGCCCTCCTAAATCAGCATCTGAATTCACCGTCAAAGGGGGAGAAAGAGTTAATATACAGATCGAAGGGATTGAGGTTTGTGTCAATCTTTTTGTGATTTTGCAACCTCATCAATTTTGAGTACTTTGAATTTGAGCATAAGCATGAAATATTACTCTCAATCATGAAGATGAAAGCCATCATGGGTCACATTGTATAGACACATATTTAGGATTTGAACATAACAATGAAATGTTGCTCTTAATCATGATTTAACAAGACTTGCAAGCAGACATGGCATGGCAGCTTAGTAAGCTCCAATTTCAAGACATTAATGCTGCTGATAATATAGTTAAGTTATGGCTAGTCTTGTGATACTGGTTTCGCTTGTTTGTTTTCGGTTGATTAGGCTAATGCGACCATAATGTGGGACATAGTGGTGGGCGGATGGGATTTGGAATACAGTGCTGAATATGTGCCTAATGCTGAAGGCAGCTACACCATTGTTGTGGAGAAGCCAAGAAAGGTGGCCCCATCTGAAGAAGCCATTCATGACACATTTACTTCCATGGAAGCTGGAAAATTAGTAATTTCAGTGGATAACACTGCCTCTAGGAGGAAAAAGGTTGCTGCTTATCGTTACATGGTCCATAAATCGCATTTGTCTAGCTGAAAATAAAATCCTGGCAAGGTCCTTTGTTTTCTTAGTTTTCTTAAAGATTTTGTTCCCTGTTTTTGTTCATCACGAGTTTAACTATGCTTTCAAGCATTTGGTAATGTACTGAAGTAATGTATAAAAATCTGGTGGTAATGTTGTTAGGGATAATGATATTGCTTAATACAAAAGGAAAGTAAGATTATCTTTGGTGAGAGGTCATAATGCTGCTTCCTTTTTGTGTTACTTTAGTGGTGATTTCATTATATGTCTCCATCCACACAACAAAGCATTCTGTGACATGCTAATCTATTCAACATTTGCAGGATTTGATAGTAAAGTTGCAACTAAGCCATAATAGTTGACTATCGAAGAAGTTATCATTAGTCTGATCTGATTATGGTGGGTACCTGTAAAGTGTTATAGCCTCTTTTTTCTAGCTTCTTTCTATAAAGTGTGGATATTTTGTCTTTGCATATGAAAGAAAAAGTTACAGGGTTAAGAGCGAACAGAGTTGCGCTGTGTTTGGGTGGTGGGAAGCTGTGGAAGCTTTCGGAAAACGGAGGAAATGGAAAGAAAGCCACAGAAAGTTTGTGTTTGGGTATGATGAAAATCAAAATAAAATGCCGGATAATAGATGAGATAGGTGGAAAACTTACTGCATCGTTTTCTCTCTAAAATCAGGGAGATAGCTGTGAAAATAGTAAACAGTAGCATTAATTCTCTTTTTTCTCCCCGGCAGTAAAATGTTAAAATTAGATGGGAGGAATAATTTTGTCAATTACTAACTTCATTTCTTTTCTTTTTTTTTTTTTCATTTTCTTCATAAATTACTAAACATGAAATAAATATCCCACACATTTATGTTTCTATGAAGTTCCGTTTGCACTCTTTTTTTTTTTTTTTTTTTTTTTTCCATTACCACATTAAAAGTTGCCAAACACGACCTTAATCAATTTCTCATAGCTTCAAATTAGAAATCAAGACCAGATAAGTAAGGGTTTTGAGCTGCTTTTTGTTTTTTTCCCCTCTTCTTGCTTTAAGCTCCTTAGCAAAGAAGAAATCTTAATTCATAGTCACATTTTTGCATGGGATTGAATAGATAAAGGAAAATTAAGTCTTACGTGATCTTGAAAGGGGTAAAATTATTTAATGGTTGCTTGTAATTTATCCCTATGCTATGTTTGTAATGCAAGGATGGACTTAGAATGGAATAACAATTTCGGATCTCATTCCTATTCCCATTCTCATGTTTGGCTTGAATTTAAGAAGCCAAAATCGTAAGTCCTTGAAATCTTTTATTCTACTTTAAAAGTGGAATTGCATTCCGTTTTTAAATAGGTGGAATCGTGATTTCATTTCGCCTCTATCCTCATTAAATAATTTTATCAATAAGATAAACTTCAATTCTACAATTTTGTATCCACTTCAATCAAATAATCTTGCTAATAATCTGTCAAAAATCTGGGGATGTTTAACCACATAATAATAATTTGTACCTACTTTTATTAAACAAGTCTCTTGAATGCTTTCTATCATGTAAAAAATGTTTATGTGGCCACCATGACTCTATGCATGTTGACATGGCAAACAGCTTGACTATAAGCTTTAGAAAATTTAAATAAAAAATATTTAGTATTTGTTAAAAATTAAAAAAAAAAAGAAAAAAAATTACTTGTTGGCCATAGATGCTATTAAAGTCATCACACTAATATTTTTTTATAATTGTGGAATAATATAAAAAATAGAAAAAAAACTAATAATATGGAAATATATGATATGAGATAGAAGGGGAACAATGTGAAGATGGATAAAATTTGCTTGTACTTTTGTATAAATATAGATAATCCTACCAATAAATAATCCACATCCATTTTTATTAAATAATATTTCAATAAGATATATAACAAAATGTACACATGTATGACAAAATATATACATGTTATCAACTAATTGAAGGTATTTATGTCCTTTAATATATGGTAATGCCATTCTATTCTTGATATAATATAACTAAACATAATAATGGAATGGAATTAATGATTTCATGGTGTTTCCAAACACATTAATGGAATGTCATTCCGTTTCTAATTCCATTCCATTATAATCTATTCTATTTTGGACCATTCTTGCGTAACAAATATAAGAATATTAGGCAAGTAAATTGAGGTTGCACAGATCTCTCTCTCTCTTTTCTTTTGCCATTACAATAGGAAAGATGATTCAAACTTGTACCTCTTACTTGAGTGACTAGAGGTGATGCTACTAAACTATAAGACCATTTGGCTTGCACAAGTCTTTATGAATCATTATTGTAAAGTGTAAAGTTTCATTGGAGATACATGAACTTTTTTGTATGCAATGGAATTATACTTAAAAGAAATCGTCCTATGAAAGTACCTAACTTTTTAATTGTTGGAATTTAGCCATTTCTCATATGACTTGTTGACATGGAAAGGGAAACGGATTAAAAAAAAAAAAAACATTTCTTTGTTTTAGTTATTGACTCTATGTGTGTGTGTGTGTGTGTTACTTTTCCTCTCCCTCTCCCGTTGCTTCTCTTCTTCATTGAAACAATTTTTGGGTTAAGTTAAGTAATCCCAAGACAACAACTTCCAAAAATTTATGCACAACAACTTACTTGGGAATTTCATCAAACACTTTGTTGGCAACAAAATAGACATCAAAACCCACGAGTAGAAATCTTACAAAGGATTGGGATCGGACCCTCTCTCTTCTTCCGCTAATGTTTCTCTCTCTATCTATGGGACACTTTTTCTCTCATGAATCTCTCTCTCAACTTTGTCTTCCTTCTCCTAACTATCTCTCTTTCTCCTTCCTACTACCTCTCCCTCTCAAATTGAATACCTTTCTTACACCGCCAAACACCAGCAACCACCATGTCAACGACCCATTCTAGCCATTGCAAGTGACTGCACAATTGAAATCACCTCCACCATGTTAAATAATGCCACTACCCATAAGCCACATATACCTATTGTCACCCAGTCAATACCCACACACAGCCTAACGATGCGAACCAAACCCCAAAATCAAAACCAGTGGCATACTCCTCTCCCACCACCGCTTTGGAACCATTGTAAAACCATGAACAACCACAAACCCATTGAAACTCCAACGATTTTGACTCCTAAAGAACCTGTTGAATTTAAAAATTTAGGATTCCAATGTGAATTCTTCAATGTTGTGGATTTGTGGAGTGGCAAAAAAAAAAATGTCATGGATTTGTGATGAAGCTAGCTCAATGTCAATTTAAATTTCAATATTTTGGTAAAGTTTAGCAAATGAAAGGTTGTGCAAATTAGTTAAGGAAGAGTCATTAAATTGGGATCTTTCATAAAGTTGGGTCACCATAAGGTTATAGATATCATTAAGATTTTAGATTTTGATTCGATTTACTCCTTCTTTTGTTAATTTGAGAGATATAAATTCTTTATTCATGGATATGAAATAATTTTGGATGTATATTGTTAACCCCAAAACTGTGTTAAGCGTGTTGTTGCTACGTAAAACACTTATACATTATACGTTAAGGCTAACTTAATTAATTTGTCATGATTGTTGCTAAACAAATTTTAGATTCTAAAATCATTAAATTAAATTCTAGAAGCAACTGGAATTTGCAGTGGAAAAATAAATTTCTTAAAATGATTTTCAAACAAGCTACTTCTATAAGTAGACCAACATTTTATAAATAAGAATTATACCATCAGGTATCTCAAAATACATAGTGTCTAGTATCTCAAAATATAACTATGGGCTCATAGATATGCCATCGTCAAAACATAAGTATGATAATGAAATTTAATAATTTAGAATAAAGATAATTATCTAGCGATCCTAATCGCTCCACTCATCCAGTAGCTCCTCGAAATTCGTGTCATACCCTATGCAATCATAAGCATGGTTGTCAAACTCACAAGTCTACTCGTGCGTTTCTACGAGTTTACGAGTTGATGATGATATTTCGATTCAAGTCGCATACAAAATTGTTTTTTGAGTAAACTCGTAAGTAGAATCGTGAGTATAATTGGTGGTAGAATCGTAAGTAGAATTGTAGTAAAATCGTAAAGTTGTAATTTTACACTTTTTTTTCTATTTGAACTTTAAAAATGCAATCAATTTAATATATTTAAATTTAGGGTTTTTAGGGTTAGTTTTTTATTTTATCTTAATCTAACTTAATTTTAGTTTTTTTAATATTTTTTCCTTTTATTTCCTTTTTTTGTATTTTTCAGAGAGTTATTTTCTTTTAGGTTTATACTATGATATATTTTGAACACTATGAATGAAATTAAACTAATATATATAATGCTATATTTTTCCTTTTTTAATAATTTTATATCTATAAATTTATTTGCCATAAATATAATGATTATTTATGTAATGATTTTTTGTGCAAATATATAGTGAACATGAAATAGCCATTACTGCACAAAACTAGCTACTCACACATGATAATTTAAATGATTTGCAATACATCTTAATAATTATAGATTATGAATCATCATTAATAAAAATAATTATTTTAATTATAAAATTGCACTAAATATATTAATGATACTATGTGAATTATGATTGCTAAAATTTAAATTTTGGTTGTATATACCTAATTTAATACTAAATTCTTTATTTTCATAATTTATTTAAAGTTTTATTAGTTTAGTAAGTACATCAATAGTTTTTGTAAGCAAATTTACATTAGTTGTAGAATCTTACGATTCTACGTTTCGATTTTATGTTCCGATTCTACGAACCCCTTAGCGATTTTAGGTAGAAACTCAAGTTTGACAACCATGATCATATGTATCATCATCAAAGTCATCAACACCTAAAAATGAAAGGAATGAGCCGAAGCTCAGTATGACATCAACACAAGTACACACGAGATGAGCACACACACCTGTTACCAACATTTTATATTTTTAAATTAAGTGTGGCAAACTGTAAAATATAGAAATAAAGATGAAAATCTAATGAATTATGAATCATGAGATGATATAGGATGAGTTTAAGGTTAAAACAATTAAATTGTAAAAGTTTAAGATTAGTTGTAGGAAAAATATTAAAGTTTGGATTTCTGCAATTTTTGGCAGACTGTACGCCGCCTCCTGGAGAATCTACGCTGTCGGCGTAGAGACGGTGTAGGATGGGAACAGTAGCGTTTTTCTTAACGCTGGAGGGAACGCCGCCGGCGTAGGGCTTAGATTTGCTGGCGTATGTAATAGAATCGAAGTTTTGGGAATTCAAAGCCCTAATGAACGCTGCCAGCGCTCGTGTAAATCTTGCTAGAGTAGGGTGTACGCCAGCAAGATCTACGTGTACGCCGGCAAGATCTACATGTACGCCGCCGGCGTAGGGCCGACGTATGACCAAAATTATATAAATACGAGACGCGAAAGACAGTTTCGATAGATTTGTTTTTCATCGTTCTTTCCTTCGTATAAAAGAGTTTTGGAGTGTTCTTGGAGATCTAGAATTGGAGAATCATCTTAAAGGTGTTTACGATTCAAAGTAAGTGATTTTAACATCTTCTCATGGATTAAATATGAAATTGTATAAGTTTCTTAGGGTTTGGTTGGATTTTGCATGAAGGTTCTTGTGAAGAAACCCTAGCACGTGTTGAGATCCTTGATTGGTGAATGCAAGTCAGGTTTTAGCGATTCAAATCAGTATGTTTATCTCCTCTATGATGGATTCAAACAAAATACGAGTTAAACAATCCTTATATGTTCTTTATGTTATGCAAATTAGGGTTTTGGTAAAAATATTTGGTGATTGTAGAGTTTTATGCAGTTCGTTGTTGTTCTTGAGAATATTTGTGGAGTTTGATCGGAATAGACAGAGTAGATAGCGGAGATTTCTTCTCAAGTTAGGATTTTTGGAGAATTCATATCTGTTAGGATATACATTGATAATGTATTCATGTCTGTTGATGTGTATATATATATATTTTGTAACAGGATATTTGTAATTTGTGGAATTGTTGTTGGTGTTGATATAGGAGTTTGTAGAGTTTGGGTTGTCTTTGTTGTTGTTGATATCGGATTTGAGGATTTGATTTGTATTCCTAAAATCAAGAAAGGTACGACCAATTCTTGCTTGTTATTTTTGCCTGTAAGTTTAGTATTGATTGAATGCTTGTAGGAACAGACTTTCTTAATAAACTTAATCGTTATTCGGGTTAATAGTTGTATGATTGATTGTGCTTGGCTTTGACCAGTAAAGACCTGGCAGACAGTGATACTGGTGAGGCACCCTGATGATCTTGGTGTGAGGTTGTCCCTAGTGGACTCGTGCCTTGATATGATTCCGGTAGAATTAGGTGTTCTAGATTCGGGGTGTTTGGGGAGTATCCACTCATATATATAGGTATATGATTATTATTTTCAAAGAGTTGTATGATTTTCAATGGAGTCTGAGTAACTTCGAGTTCAGGATTAGTGTATACCTAATACTGGACTGTGTTGTTTTGTTGGCTTAAGAAAGATAATAATATGGTTGTTTGCATTAGTTTAAGTTGCATGAATTATATGCCTTTTGTATGTGCATATGCATTTGTTTTTGGATTGGAGTTATCGTACTGGGCGTCGCCGCTCATTCTTTTAAATTTCAGGTACAGGTGAAGAAGATATAGTGTATGATCTATCCGGTTATGAATTATTCTTTGATAGCGGGGATGGCGATAGTAGACCTGACTACCCAGCCGAGAGTTAGGCATCATATACCAAGTTTCTGAGAGAAGACATGTTTTGATTATTTGAGATCGTAGTTGGATTCATAGTTGGTTTTAAATGAAAAGATTTTAATGTAAACAATATTTAGTTTCTGTTGAATTTATTGACTGTGAAGTCAACTTGGATTTTATGCTTGAACTAGGAGTTTATGTTTTATGAAGTATGAGTTTTTATGTTGAACAGGTTTAGTATCCTATGAGTTACCCTATGAGTGTTTACAGACGATGATTGTATTAATTTATGGATAATAGAGCCTTTGTGTATCCTATATAAGAGGGGATACATGGCGGGTTGTAATGCCTTTTTAGAGTGTTACACAAACAAAAGTAAAGCATCATACTCCGGTAAGACGCTGGAAACCTAAGGGCCTGAGTAGCAGCAACTACTTAAGGGCCTCTACACATAATAGCCCTGTCTAAGGGTCACAACCGTTACGCATCTCTATCCATATTAATCTATTGTGATTAAGTAAAGTAATAGAGCCCATATATTAAAACTACTTAATGTAAGCCCCTAGATTTTTCGATAATATTAGCAAACCCTAAGAACCGGAAGTTAAAATGAAACCTAAAGTTAACCTAGTTATACGATTGTCTAGTGGATCTAGATCCGGCACTCCCGTGTTTTAAACCCTAGAAAACGAAATTGAGATAATTGTGGAATATGGTTCGTAATATATAGGGAAGCCTAAAAATATCAGATATTGAATTTTTCTAGTGTTTCGGATCCGATCGGGATCAGTTTTCAAAAACCGTGCCCCGGAGCACCGGATAGCAAAAATATTCCGACAACACCAATAGATTCGTAAAAATATAAGGTTTTCAAAAATATCAGTTTTAGAATTTTTCGGTAACTAAAAATAACAGATATAGGCTTTTACGCGTATTTTTTTACTACCGGTATTTTAATTGTCTAGTCTACTATTCATAGTACTTTTCTACTATTCATTACTATTCACCTATCTCTATTTTTCTTACACTCTATTCTTACACTCTACCATACCTATATCTTACAATTTACCTTCCCCATACAACTTTAATCACATCACACTTTACACATTACTTCTTTTAATACAAAACAAACAAAAATAATTATTTTCCCCCTAATCTATGCAAAACCGGCGCCCCATCTCCCTCTTCCATCCAATTTGTTTTCTTTTCCAATTTATTTTATTACATCTAATTTCCACTCCAAAAATCTATAAATACCCCCTTCCTCTTCCATTCTTTCACACAACAAAAATTCATACTAAAACTCTCAAAATCACTCCACAAAATTCCTCTCCCAACATCTCTCTCAAGTTCTCTCTTTTCTTAGAAAATCCATTCCCACATAATACTACAACCCATTCTTTTCTTCTTCAACCAACACATAAACTTTAGGTAAAACTTCTCTTATTACTCATCATGTTCATATAACTTAACATGAGTTTAGTGTATGTTTCTTAGACTCATTGAGTTAAAGAAGCAACAATTTATTCATGTTTTGTTTTTGTTCATGTTCTATTTTTTTTATGTATATGTTATTGTTATTATTATTTGTTTCTAACCTAACTTATATAAGTATTATGTATATATATTTATTTAGAGCATATAAGCTCACTTGTTATTTATTTATTTTCAAGTCTTGCAATTTATTTATTTACTTGTTTTATGCAATATTAAGACTAGTCTTTCTAGTCTTAGACTTGTCCATATCAAGTCAAAACAATTTTATTTCTTTGCTTTTCTTTTCTTTGAGGACTAGTCCATTCTTAGTCCCGGGATCCTTGATGAAGCTAAGGTTCCCAATACTTGACTTTACTTTTATGCTCTTATTTATTTATTTATGTTGTTTTTATATTTTTCATGGTTACATATTCTCATTCATGCATGAATATGTTGTTATTGTCTCAATCATAATAGAAATGAGTTTTCTTAAAATAAGAATAAGAACTCTTTTTAAATATAAATTTTGTCACATAAGAAGTTATTTTCCTTAAAGGTTTGAAATTTATCTTAAACAAATATTTTCTAAAGATAGTAACAATATATGGTTTTTACCAAGAAATACATAAAGTAAAGTTAATATAAATTGTCTTTTCAAATAAATAAGAAAGTTTCTTTAGACTTAAACAAAGGATTTCTTAGATTCAATTGTCAAAGTTTTCCACCAACACTAAAGTCTAAGATAAGTTTTTCAAAATAACTTATAGATGATTTCTTTTAAAAGTGGAACTAACCATAAAGTATTTAGAAAGACTTTGTTTTCCAAAACGCTAGAAATAATTTATGGAAATCTTGAAAGATTAAAATACTTTTGAAGGAATGGAGTTAAAAGAGGGAAATACTCATTTATGATAACTTAGGAAATTTTTCAAAAATAAAATTCTTTTCAAGCCTTAAGCTTATCTCACTTTCAAGACATGTTTTACAAAACCATTGTTGAGACAACACCAAATTCATGCATATAGTATGAGTTATACATATATGTATATACATATTCAAGGGATTTTTCAATCATACTATATATCTATATTTTTGTACAAAAGCCCTTGAGTGAAGTAAAGTTTGAAAACTCTAGTTTTGAAGTTTGGAAAATTCGTATCAAATCTGTACGCTACTATTCCGAGACCTAAATAACTTCTTTTGATGAAAATAACCTTAGAAATAGATAGATCTTTTCGAGTAGGTAGAAATCGGTATATAATATGCGGAATTCCGAGTTAAAATGAGCAAGTTATGGCCATTTTAAGTTGGAATTTCCATTCCATACGATTTTTACGAATTCTTTAAGATAGAAGTATAGAACTTGAATAGATCTTGGATGAAATACTCATGTTGGGTATTTCTTTTGTTTAGGTGTCGAGGATCACGATCTTGTCTTCCCCGAGGATTACTTCGACTCCTAGAGCGCTATGGACGAGTGAGTTTCCTTTACGCTTATGTATTCGCGCATGTGCTTGTAGAATAGAGCACTAGATGTTAGGAAAAGATAAAATTGATATGCATGTGGGATATTATGGGAATTATGTATGTGATTCATTGTGTGCGATCAATGAACGATAAGTATATCGGAACCCGATTTGTGATAAATGTTTCCATGTATGTATTGTTATGTGTGCAATATTGTTTGATCGCTTTAAATGATTTAATGTCATATTGAAATCATAATAAATTGCTCATGCATATCACTTAGAATATCATTTCGAAGTTTTGCTACTACTCCTGTGGGACCGGAAAGGTAAGCTGCCTAGCTACATCTTGAGGGTTAGGACGTCGGGGAATACGGCCTCAAGGTGTAGCCGAGCCGGATCGATCGCTTTGGGCATGGAAGGCCCGGGGACTAGTAGTACGGTTCGTTGGAACCCCAAGACGCGCGCAAACTTGAGGAGGTTGTTCGGGACCCAGTTCAAAGCATTCCCTAACCACCGATGGAGGGGTAAATCCATCAAACATACGAAACCGGATAGTCGTATGTAATGTTTGATCATATGATTGTTGCATTCATATGCTTGATTAATAAACTTGTTTGATTGTTGTTATGAGTACTATTGCGTAAGGAATATCTCACTAAGCTAGTCATGCTTATACTCCTATAGACTTTTGATATTGCAGGATTATCTTTTGCACCCGAGACCACCTTGATTTCCCGGGTAGAATCCTTATTTTGAGAAGCTTTTGGAGGCAATCTATTTTGAAGTTATAGAGTAGATTTCTTCTAAAATCTTCTAGCTTTAGTTATGTTATATTTAGAACCATGTTATTATGAATTATCGGGGGAATGCCCCTTAGAAGCTGTAAGACTTTTATTTCAATGAATATATTGAGTGTTATTTTGCATGTTCCGCTGCCAATGTCTTAAAATGCATTACTCCGGTCTCCCTTTGTTGTGAATGTACGCCTTGTACCGATATGGAAGCTTTCGAGTGACTGAGGTAGTCATTCTTGAGTTTCAATATTGTGTACGGCGGGCTGTCACGTTTAGGGTACCCGTTGGGGCGTGACACTTAATACAACTTTCTCTAATATGAATAGATGTTATCCTACTATCATTCCCCCTATCAATTACCCGCCAAGCCACCTATGATGGCATAAGTACCTAACTACCGTGCTAGTACCGCCTAACAAGATCACTACCTTCAGATTGGGTCTAAAAAATGGCCACGCACCAACAACAGGTAATTATTAAGGTCATTTTTAAGTATTAATTCATTTAGGATGCTTATCCTAGTAAGCAATACACAAGTTACTACGTATCTAGTATAAAATCTATACTCTGAACAAATAGAAGATAGACTAGAAGGTACTTCAAGTAAAGTAGAAGGTAGACTCAAAGCGTGTAAATATCTACTTAGGACATTAATCTACATAAGCATTTAAATCAATTATCGACTTATATCAACTCATATTAAATGCTTAGTTTTTTAGCAAATATACATTTGAAACAATATACTCCTCTTATTATTCATGGCCTATCATATTACAATTATATTTAAGCCATTTACAAGTTAATATGATCTTATAAGAGTTCATTAGATAGACTAACAACTAAATATAAATTGTTGGTCTCTAAAGAATTTACTAAGCTAATATTAGTTAATAAATTTATATTAATTTAATTTAGCCAAGTTAGATAGAATTAATCAATCAAATTTATTTTATATCCAACTTAGTCTACTAAACTCGTTTTATGGTAATTAGGTCATTAAATAGTATTTTAAATAACATATCTTATGTTAAATCTAATAAACTTTTATTAAGTAAAATAAATCATTTAAAATACAATTATTCTATTTATCTCATTTATAATCCATTTTTTATTTCTAAATGGGCTGAGGAATCTAAACTAGTTTCTTATTATGTTTATACTATCTTATAATGTCATATTTATAATTATTTTATCAAAGAAATTCCTAAAATCAAAATAATTATTTATTCATCTTAAAATTATTATTTTAATTAGCGAACACATTATTTACATTTATTTCATATTTATTTGGTTAGAATTAATTTATCTTAAATTCCAATATTTCATTTCATATAGAAAACTAGTGTGAACCCCAACTTTAATAAATTGGTTCACTATCTTAAACACGGGTTCTTAAACTCAAATTTTTATGTAAAATTTCCAACACATTGTTTTACATTTTCATAAGTTCAATTACCCTTAACTAATTAGTTAATTATGGTTTTAAATTCAATTACATCTAATCTAATTGAAACAAGGCACAACATTAACAATCGATCGGTTCAATTAAAATTGAAGATGATCTCGATCGGTTATTGGACTATTCTTTATACTATATCAAAATAGACTTCTTAAGATTTCAAACGTTATAATTTCACCAAAAAAGGAGAAGAAAAAGATCGGTTCAACCTATATACATTCATACCACCACTGCTAGCCAAAACACTGTTTTGCTAGTTTGTAATTTAATTTTTAAAAATAGTAAATGTATTTCAAAAATCATGAAAATTTCCAGTTCATATATAGACACTACACACTACAATTTTATAAATTCCATAAAAAAAATTTCATTTAATATTTTATTTAAATTTAACAACTTAAGTTGCCCACATTACATATATATGCATATAAATCGATTTTCTAGCATATTCAAATCATCTAAAACATATTTATTCTATGTTATTTTATCTAGTATATATATAGACTTATATTTTACAAATTAAATCATAAATCATAGCTTAAATCATCATTATTAGCACAATTTTCACAAAGTTCCAGCAAATATCAAAACATACATACATGCATATACTTCAATATTTTTGTTTAATAATTTCACTTCAATAAAAAATATCAATCTAACATAATCATACATGTATATTCATATTTTAGCACATACATATATTTATACATATGCAATTTCAATCCTCTACGTTATATGATACGGTTTATGTTTAAACCCTAAACCGGGAGTCAACCGAAAACTCTAAAGTCAACAAATATGTATCAAAACCTAGCAGTTTTAGATCCGGCAATCTTGCACTCTTAACCCCTAAACAACGAAATTGAGAT
The DNA here is from genome assembly GCA_024138025.1 of Combretum micranthum. Taxonomy (NCBI): domain Eukaryota; kingdom Viridiplantae; phylum Streptophyta; class Magnoliopsida; order Myrtales; family Combretaceae; genus Combretum; species Combretum micranthum. Next base: position 77,656 of record JAMXBD010003746.1, on the reverse strand, counting down.
AATTGAGGAAAATAGTTTGTAATAATACAAGGAAGCTTAAAAATATAAGATTCGATAATTTTTAGTGTCTTTTAGATCTGAATGGGTTAGTTTTCATAAATCATGCCCCGGTATACCTGACGACAAAAATATTCCGATAATACCAATGAACTTCTAAAATACAAGGATTTCAAAAATATCAATTTTATAATTTTTCGGCATCTAAAAATATCATATATAGCTTAATTACGCGTATTTTCTTTACTATCGATATTAATTTGTCTTATCTACTATTCATAATACTTTTCTATACTATTCACTACTATTCACCTATTTCTACATTTTCTACACCTATTCTTACACTCTACATACCTATTCTCTACTTTTTACATTTTCCATATATATTCATTCACATCAAACTTTATAATTTATTACTTTTAATTAACGAAAATACAAAATAAAACAAAACAAATATCTCTCTCTCTCCCCCTCTTTCCAAACCGGCACCCCCTCTCCCTCTTTCACATCTATTTTATTTCTTTTTCAATTTATTTAATTCACACAATTTTCACTCTTCAAAACTCTATAAATACCACATCTCTCTCCATTTCTTTCACATATTCATTTAATGTCACGCCCCAAAGTGTGCCCTACACATGACAGTTCACCACACTCAACATTTAATCTCAAGTGAGACAACCCTAGTCTCCCCATGAGCTTAAACATCGAGTGTAAGGCTCGCTCTCAACATTTATAGATCACACTTTGCTTCGTAGTAGCTTAAAGAGATATACACAGCAGCAAGAATGTAAATCATAATCGTCATACAGAGAATTATTCTATTACATGATCTAGGGGGCATACCCTCGATAACACCAGTTACCAATTCTCAATCCACACATTTCCTTACATTACCCCTCAAATACCGGTTCGGGAAACGGAATTAGAGTCCATTTCTAATCTTTAGGCCTGGCCTCATCAAAAGCTCTTTAATATCTAAGAGCCGTACCTGGTGTCCACGGGTCCTCGGAGAAAGCCAAAGGTACTCATACTGCAACAGGAAACTATGGGGGTATAAGCTACACTAGCTTAGTAAGTGGAACTTCCGAATTACAATTAACACAACACATTTAACCAAGTAATTAAGCAACCAAGTGAAATGCATCAACAAGTGAGTTTAGCAAACATATGACTAGCCGGAAATCATATGTGGATGGACTTGCGCCCTCCATCCCGGGTTAGCAGATTAACGAATCCTGCGGTACGACGCCGTTTAAGCTCACGGTTAACTGAACATAAATTCGTTTTATGGATCACGATTAACCAACAAGTATTCGTTTTATGGATCACGATTAACCAACAAGTATTCGTTTTATGGATCACGAAAAACCAACCAATGCTAATGCTCCATCCCCATCGTGATATGAATGAATTCAATTACAATGGAGTCAAATATACATTAATTCAATTCTTTTAGGTGGCCAACAATTATTCGCAGACACTCAATATAATATACTAGAAAATCAATCAGTAGCTTAACACCCGGTTTCGATATTTCTTAAAGTCCATTTCATGCTTCAACAACAGACAAATCTATAATTCCCATATAACCCCGTCATACATAATTTTCCCTTTTTATCTTCACCTAATAACTAGTGCGACTACCATTACAATCACAAACAATAATTGAAATCCGAAGAGGAACTCACTCGGCCATGGTACACCGGTGTCACGCCCCATAGGGTACCCTAAACGTAACAGTCCGCCACATGCCATATAAGATTCCCGAATTACCACCTTAGTCTTTCGAGAGTCTCATATAGATGTAAGGCGTACCTTTACACAATAGAGTACAAGTCCGAATGGAGATAAAAGCTTAATTTGGCATGCATAGGCAATAGGATGTAATTCATGAAACATAAATAAATATTACAACTTCTAAGGGGCATTCCCGCAAAAGAATATTTAACAGTCCATTACAGTCATCCAAGTCTTAGAAGTTTTCTATGGAAGTCTAATACAGAAATTACAACTTCTAGGGAAAACTCCTAGCTTCGGTACCTGTTCAGCGGGTCTCGTCGCCTAAGCCATAAATGTATAAGCTGCAAAAGGAATGGACTGTAGGGACGTAAGCTAACTAGCTTAGTGAGTGTAATCCCACAAAAACATTTATGCCACAGCAATTCAAACAAGTTATTTATCAAGCAAGTGTATGCATCAAACACATGAGTTCAACATACATATGACCAACCGGAAATCATAGTGGATGGAATTGCGCCCTCCATCCCGGGTTAGCAGATTAACGACTACTGCGGTACTAACAATATCTGTTTATGGTTCACGGCTAACCTACGATTATTCGATGTCGTTTATGGTTCACGACTAACCTACGATTATTCAATGTCGTTTATGGTTCACGACTAACTACGATTATTCGATGTCGTTTATGGTTCACGACTAACCTACAATGCTCATGCTCCTTCCCTTGTGATATGCACGTGTCAATTTAGCATTAGTCCAAGTAGTTGATTAAGCCATTTTACTTAAGCGATCAATCAATTTTTCGGACAATCCATCATAGCTAACTACACAACCAAAGTTTATCACCCGGTTTCGATATTCTTAATTTGTATTCTCACATCATCATCAAACATATAATTTCCCATTAATCCCCATCAATCATATTCCATTCAATAGACCTACATTCTAGTGCACTATTACAAGCACATACAATAAATGAATCGGGAAGAAAAACTCACTCCGCCATTGGTACTCCGTTCTTCTAGTAATTTAGTCTGGAGGCAAATAGTCACCGTCCACGGGTTCACCTATTCATATAAGAATACCCTAATAGTATTCTATCAACTTAAGACACTAAAACTCTAAGGAAACTTAGTGAAATCGGAATTCGCGTCATTTCCGAAGTTCCGTTTTAAAATGGCCATAACTTGGTCGTTTTAAGTCGGAATTTCGCAAATTTTATACCGATTTCTATCTACTTCGGAAGAGCTTTCTAAATATGAAGTTTAAATCAAGTTTTGAAAATATCTAAGCCTCAGAATTGAGGGATCAGATCTGTACAGCGGGTTTATCAATTCCAAAAATGCGGTTTTGATGAATGCATTTGAGATTCCTAAGTATAAAATGATACTAAATGCAATGGTAATGATTTTCCCTATCATGAATGTCATGATGTGAACTTTAATGAGTCTATGTTCTTATAACTTTTTAGATTTAAAGAATTTTAAAAATAAACTTTTCTTAGAAACCATTTTATACCAATGTTTAGTAAGTGGATTTCCTACACTTGACCACACCTACATAATACAAGGATTTTCTTTAGAAAACTCTACTTTGTTTAAGGAAATTTTGACCCTTATATTAGTTATATCCTAAGGCCTTTATTTCTTTAATAAAATCCACATTTATAAACTTTTAAGTGGGTCTTTTACTATGGGGTTTCAAAAATCCGAATTTACAAAAGTCCATTTTCAAGTTGATTCTTTTAGGAAAAATATATTTTGTACTTAAAACTTTAAGTATTTATTACCTTATCCTAAGGACTTCATTTGTTAAGAAAATATCATTTTTGAAGTTGGAAAAATAGTGTTTTCTAACCCTACATCAATTATTACGAATTTTGTCTACATGACTTTTACTCAAAACTTCTATGGACTTCATTTCTTGTTTCCAACATTTTCTTTAGTAAAAACTCATTTAGACTCATGAAAAATATTACTAAACATTATCTATTACCCATAGGCTTCATTTCTCTTATAAAATTATATGTTTAGAAGTTGTTAAAAGTGTTTTTGACCTAGGTTTTCAAAGTCATACGAATTTTATAAGTCTTTTTCTTGTAAAGTACTTTTCTTTTTGACTTCATGGACTCATCTATCTATAGATCTATATACTAGGAAAGTCATTTACTAAAGCAAAAGTATTTAAGACTATTAATGCACATAAAAACAAAATAATAATGAAACTTTAAATGCTTACATGAGCATGAGTGATAAAGTGATGGATCTACTTTATCAAATGCTTAAATGAGTTTTGAAAACATAAAAACTATATTTTTATAAAAGATCTTTGTTTAAAAACACTTTTTGTTAGAGGAACATCAAGCTTTTGGTATGAAAGCTTCTTTAAAAGATAGATCCACTTTGTAATGGTTCGGGATTCTTGTTTTGATATCTCATTGTCCCTACTAAAAGATCATGGGGACATTGTAAGCCCCTAGATTTTTCGATAATATTAGCAAACCCTAAGAACCAGAAGTTGAAATAAAACCCTAAAGTTAACCTAGTTATACGATTAGTCTAGTGAATCTAGATCCGGCAATCCCGTGTTCTTAAACCCTAGAAAACGAAATTGAGATAATTATGGAAAACGGTTCGTAATAATATAGGGAAGCCTAAAAATATCAGATTCGAATTTTTCTAGTGTCTTTCGGATCCGATCGGGATCAGTTTTCGAAAACCGTGCCCTGAAGCACCAGATAGCAAAAATATTCCAACAACACCAATAGATTCGTAAAAATATAAGGTTTTCAAAAATATCAGTTTTAGAATTTTTCGGTAACAAAAAATAACAGATATAGGCCTTTTACGCGTATTTTCTTTACTACCGGTATTTTAATTGTCTAGTTACTATTCATAGTACTTTTCTACTATTCATTACTATTCACCTATCTCTACTTTTTCTTACATCTATTTTTACACTCTACCATACCTATACCTTACAATTTACCTTCCCCATACAACTTTAATCACATCACACTTTACACATTACTTCTTTTTATTACAAAACAACAAATTAATCAATTTTTCTCTTCCCCTAAGCCTTTGCCGTCCACCCTCTCTCTCCTTTCCTCTCAATTTGTTTTCTTTTCCAATTTATTTATTACATCTAATTTCCACTCCAAAAATCTATAAATACCCCCTTCCTCTTCCATTCTTTCACACAACAAAAATTCATACTAAAACTCTCCCAAAATCACTCCACAAAATTCCTCTCCCAACATCTCTCTCAAGTTCTCTCTTTTCCTTAGAAAATCCATTCCCACATAACACTACAACCATTCTTTTCTTCTTCAACCAACACATAAACTTTAGGTAAAACTTCTCTTATTTACTCATCATGTTCATATAACTAACATGAGTTTAGTGTATGTTTCTTAGACTCATTGAGTTAAAGAAGAACAATTTATTCATGTTTTGTTTTTGTTCATGTTCTTATTTTCTTTATATTGATATTGTTTCTAACTTAACTTATCTAAGTATTATGTATATATATTTATTTAGAGCATATAAGCTCACTTGTTATTTATTTATTTTCAAGTCTTGCAATTTATTTACTTGTTTTATGCAATATTAAGACTAGTCTTTCTAGTCTTAGACTTGTCCATATCAAGTCAAAACAATTTTATTTCCTTGCTTTCTTTTCTTTTGAGGACTAGTCCATTCTTAGTCCGGGATACCTTGATGAAGCTAAGTTTCCCAATACTTGACTTTACTTTTATGCTCTTATTTATTTTATTTATGTTTTTTATATTTTTCATGGTTACATATTCTCATTCATGCATAATATGTTGTTATTGTCTCAAACATAATAGAAATGAGTTTTCTTAAAATAAGAATAAGAACTCTTTTTAAATATAAATTTTGACACATAAGAAGTTATTTTCCTTAAAGGTTTGAAATTTATCTTAAACAAATATTCTTCTAAAGTTAGATAAGCTAGCTCAAGTTTTAGTAATAATATGTGGTTTTCACCAAGAAATACATAAAGTAAAGTTATTATAAAATCTCTTTTCAAAGAAATAAGAAAGTTTCTTTAGACCTAAACAAAGGATTTCTTAAATTCAATTGTCAAAGTTTTCCACCAACACTAAAGTCTAAGATAAGTTTTCCAAAATTTACTTATAAGATGATATAACTATGAAATAATTAGAAAAACTATATGTTTCCAAACCACTAGAAATAAATTTATGAAAATCTTGAAAGATTAAAATTACTTTTGAAGATTAATAACTAAGAAATAGAGTTAAAGGGAAGAAATACTCATTTATAATAATTTAGGAAATTTTCAAAGTAAAACTAACTTCTTTTCAAGTCTTAAGCTTATCTCACTTTCAAGACATGTGTTTTACAAAACCATTGTTGAGACAACACCAAATTCATGCATATAGTATGAGGTTATACATATATGTATAAACTTATATTCAAGGGATTTTTCAATCATACTATATATCTATATTTTTGTACAAAAGCCCTTGGGTAAAGTAAAGTTTGAAAACTCTAGTTTTGAAGTTTGGGAAATTCGTATCAAATCTGTACGCTACTATTCCGAGACCTAAATGGCTTCTTTTGATGAAAATAACCTTAGAAATAGATAGATCTTTTCGAGTAGGTAGAAATCGGTATATAATATGCGAAATTCCGAGTTAAAATGAGCAAGTTATGACCATTTTAAATTGGGATTTCCATTTCATACGATTTTACGAATTCTTTAAGATAGAAGTATAGAACTTGAATAGATCTTGGATGAAATACTCATGTTGGGTATTTCTTTTGTTTAGGTGTCGAGGATCACGATCTTGTCTTCCCCGAGGATTACTTCGACTCCTAGAGCGCTATGGACGAGTGAGTTTCCTTTACGCTTATATATTCGCGCATGTGCTTGTAGAATAGAGCATGATGTAGGAAAAAATAAAATTGATATGCATGTGGGATGTTATGGGAATTATGTATGTGATTCATTGTGTGCGATCAATGAACGATAGTATATCGGAACCCGATTGTGATTGATATAAATGTTTCCATGTATGTATTGTTATGTGTGCAAATATTGTTTGATCGCTTTAAATGATTTAATGCTATATTGAAAATCCCCTATAATAAATTGCTCATGCATATCACTTAGAATATCATTTTGAAGTTTTGCTACTACTCCTCAGCGTGGGACCAGAAAGGTAAGTGCCTAGCTACATCTTGGGGGTTAGGACGTACGGGGAATACGGCCTCAAGGTGTAGCGAGCCGGATCGATCGCTTTGGGCATGGAAGGCGGGGACTGTAGTACGGTTCGTTGGAACCCAAGACGCGCAAACTTAAAGGAGGTTGATGGGACCCAATTCAAAGCATTCCCTAACCATGATGGAGGGGTAAATCATCAAACATACGAAACCGGATAGTCGTATGTAATGTTTGATCATATGGTTGTTGCATTCATATGCTTGATTAATAAACTTGTTGATTGTTGTTATGAGTACTATTGCGTAAGGTATATCTCACTAAGTAGTCATGCTTATACTCCTATAGACTTTTGATACTGCAGGATTATCTTTTGCACCCGAGACACTTGATTTCCGGGTAGAATTCTTATTTTTGGAGAAGCTTTTGGAGGCAATCTATTTGAAGTTATAGAGTAGTTTCTTCTAAAATATTCTAGCTTTAGTTATGTTATATTTAGAACCATGTTATCAGGGGAATGCCCCTTAGAAGCTGTAAGACTTTTATTTCAATAAAATATATTAAGTGTTATTTTGCATGTTCCGCTGCCAATGTCTTGAAATGCATCACTCTACCGGTCTTCCTTTGTTATGAATGTACGCCTTGTACCGATATGGAAGCTTTCGAGTGACTGAGGTAGTCATTCTTAAGTTTTAATTGTGTACGGCGGGCTGTCACGTTTAGGGTACCCGCTGGGGCGTGACAGACATGGAGTTGAAATATCCAAAAATCACTTAGCCATAACAAAGTTTTATGAGTGGAAAGAAGTAAAAGTCTACTTACTTGAAGGTAAATGGAAGATGAAAAGAAGAATGGAAGTTGTGTGTGTGTGGGGGGGAGCCTCAAAGTTTCGGCCAAGAGGGGAAATGGGAGAGAAAAGAGAGCTTTTACACTTTGTAAATTTTGGAAAGTGAAAGAATGAGGAGAGAGAGAGGAAAGATAGCTTATATAGGAGTTGGAATTAGGTTAAATGAGTAAGAAAAATTTCAAATGGAGCATGGATGGGAGGGGGGCAATTGGCGCCGGTTTTGAAGCATTAAAGGGGGGAAGACTTGCTTTGTTCCATCTTGATTTGGCTTTGATTTGATTTGTATCACTTGTCATATATTAAAGTGAAGTTGAAGGGACAAAAGTTATGGAAGAATGGAAGGGATTTGATTGATGGTAAGAGTTAGATTTGTAGGGTGTGTTAATAGGTAGTGTAGGTGGTACTTTATGAATAGTAGTGAATAGTTGACAAGACAATTTAATTTCCGGTAGTAATGAAATACGAATAAAAGGTATATAACTGTATTTTTCATAAACCGGAAAATTATGAAATAATTATTTTGAAATCCTTATTTTATTTCGGTTCAAATGAGTACTCATAAGTTATTTTTGAAATTCTAGTTCGGGGCACGTTTTTCTATAATGGGTCTCGGGATGACCCGGAATTGAAATTTTCTTAAAATTGATATTTTTAGTTTGAAATATAATCAAGAACTAAAATCAAAATTAAATTTTCTTAGAAAAGTTTATTAATTGGAAACCGAGGAAAAGCCGGAATTAGGGTTCTAGTTCTCACTCCAGACTTGAGCTATTCCGGTTTAGGGTTTTGGTTTTCCGGTTCTAGGGTTATCTTGGTTACTTGAAAAACCGGGGTTTACAGCCGGTCTTAGTGATGATGGTCGGGTGATACGGTATTGTTGTACTCGGGTTCACTACCAAATAAAATAGCTAATGAGAATCTATCACTAAACTAGTTCAAACTATGTATCTATACTTCACAAAATCGGAATTCTCGCTATTTGCGGAAGTTCCAACTTAAAACGGCATAACTCGGTCATTTTAACTCGGAATTTCGCAAATTTTTATATCGATCTCTATCTACTTCGAAAGATCTATATATTTCTAGTATTATTTTCAAGTTTTGAAAATAGTAGGCCACGGAACAGTGGAATCAGTTCTGTTCTGTCACTTTCCCGATTTTGAAAAATTGTTTCGCTTTTATAAAAAGTTCCTAGTTGATGATTCATGTATAGATGATATATGAATGAGTTCCTAATATGAATACCATGTAATGAGCTCAATATATGCATGGTTTTGATGATTTTTTATGATGAACTCACATGAACTCCTAATTATAGAAATTCCATGATGATTACTTATAAGAAGCCATTCCTTCAAGTTTACATTCCTAGGGTTTTTATGATTTTGTTCTTGAAATTTACTTGTTATCTAAATAAAAATGAGTTCCCAACATCCATACTAATCATGACCTTCATTCATGCATACAATCACATTTTTTGAATAAATATGTGTTTGAATGGGCTACTTAGAAAAATCCGAATTTTGAGATTTTCATTTTCTTGCAATTTCCTTATGAGAAAACTTGTTTAATACATCAAAAATTGAGGCTCCAATATATCTATTATATAAGGACTTCATTTAGCTTAAAGCATGCCATCTAAGCTTTGTATAAGTGTTTGTATGGGCATCACCAAAATTACGAATTTGACTACACACCATAATTCAATATTCTTCATTCTAACTTTACCCCTTGTTTTTACATTTTTATCATGCCTAAAACTCATTTAATCTTATGAATCATTCCCCCAAATACTATTACACTTACCCTTCATTTTCTTGTGAATCATGAGTTTTAAAAATGATTTTGGTGGTTTTTTAAAATAGGGTTCCAAATCATCCGAATTTCAACAAACCATTTCCTACAAAGTCTTTTATTTTTCAAGGTTCTTGCTTCTACTGGAGATCTACTATCTAACATATCTATACATGAACAAGGCTACATTTTTATGCTCATGCATGAAAATCAAATAATCATATGAACATGAATGTGGATGAAGATGTGAATGTCTAAACACTAGGTTACTAAATATCATGCATGATTCATGAGTCTCATGGTATGAACATTATTTATGCATGATCCTACTTTACATGCATGAACATAACACTATCTTCAACAAAAACTCATTTAAACTTTAGATCCACTTCTTGTGATGGCTTGAGATTCTTTTTAGTGTTTTCTCATCCCTAACATATGATCATTGGGATTAAATGTGAGAAACACACAAGAATAGCTTTGCCATTGAAGATCTAGGAAGAACAAAGCTTAAAATCATCACATTAATGGAGATTTGGAGTAGAAAAGAAGAAGATTTGAGCTTGAGTGTGGGTGGGAGAGAGGGAGGGGCTCACGGCAATTTGAGAGAGAGGAGGAAGAGAGTTTAACCTTTGACAATTTTTGAAAGAGTGAAAATGAAGAGAGAGAATAAACATTTAGTATATATATTAAGTGGATTGGGTTTTGGTTAATAAAATAAATGAAGAAAAGGCAAAAATGAGGGAAGGAAAGGGGGAGGGGCGTCGGCCATATGAGGGGGGGGGGGGGGGGGGGGGGTTGTGTGTGTGTGGTGAATTTTGAAATTGTATTTTGTGTAATTAATGTAATATTTGTGTTAATTAATTAGGAAACAAAATTTTCTTGGAAAAGAAAATTGTAATGAGAGTTGTAAAGATGTAAGAATAGGGTATGGGTAGTGTGTAGTGTAGGTTGTATTGTGAATAGTAGACAAGACATCTCTTTACCGGTTGTAACGAAAACACGGGAAAAGCTATACTGTAATTTTTATAGCTCGGAAAATTATAAAATTGATATTTTTGGAATCCTTATAAAATTACGGTTCTAATGAATATTCGGAACATTTTTCTGAATTGTGGTCCGGGCACGTTTTCCGTAATTGTGGGGAAGGCGGAATTGAAAAATTCCCGAATTTAAAAACTTTCAAAGGTTTAAAATGTACTTTAGAACAATAATTCAAATTCATTTACTTTAAAATTTTTTTATTATGAAATCGAAGGAAAGCTGGATCTAGGGTTTCTAGGCTCCTCTCACTAAGCTGGAATTGGGACCGATATAGGGTTTCGTTCTCCGGTTTCCAAAGTTCGTCGATTACTATCGATCACTAGGAGAACTAGGGTATACCTTATAATAATAATAATTTAGGTGGACTAAAAATATTAAATCGTACTGGAAGACTCATGTCACGCCCGAAGGGTACCCTAAACGTGGCAGTCCGCCGTACACAATATTAAAGCCTAAGAATGACCACCTCAGTCACGCGAAGGCTTCCATACTATGTACAAGGCGTCTAACACATAAAGGAGACAAATCGGAATGATACATTTTATGTTGATACAATTGAGTAACAATGTAAAGGAAATACAATCCACTATACTCCAAATACAAAACACTATACTTCAAAATACAGTTCATCAAACTTCAATTACATTCATCCCAAGACTTCACTACATAAAACTATTACAAAGCGAATCGTAAAGCTTAGCCAAAAACTTCAAGCATTCTTATATCTTGCCGGAATCCCGAAGTCATTCTCGACTTCAACCATCTTGGTCCCCACTTAGCATTCTTGGAATAACCTGCTCATTTAAACAACTATTGGGGTATAAGCTACACTAGCTTAGTGAGAATTCCCTTAATTCGTACCATAACAAACAAGTTATTAATCAATCATATGCTATGCATGAACAAACACGTGAGCAAGCAATTATGTATGGGTAACCGGAACCCACACACAGAACGGATTTACGCCCTCCGTATCTTGGGTTAGGAATGGTATTGAGTCTACACGACCGCTGCTAGTCCCCAAGCCCTCGGCTCTTAGCACTCGACTCGGCTAGGCTCATCCAAGGATGCATCCACATGCGCCTTAGTACCCGAGAATGAGCTCTGGCACCGGGTCGTTATTCAAACGAGGCAAAACGGACCATACCGATCGACCTGCGTAGGAGTAGCACGCTACCAAATGCAATATGTCGATGCGATGCATGATCAATTTACTTTTTGCTTAGGTCAAAATATTTATACATTCTTTAGAGTGACCAGGCAATATCATACACATAAATAATATGAATCATGCAGTTATCCAATCAAATCGTGGTTTCGATATGCTTAGTATTCCTTGGCATACATTCATCACAGTCTCATCATATATCCCATTTTTTTTATTATAGATTTTTATCTTGTCCTAAAATTCTAATGCGACTAATTACAAGCACAATCAAGGTAACAAAACAAGGAGAAAACTCACTCAGCCATTGGATCACCGGTCTTCTAGTAATAATAATCCGGTGGTAGGGAATCGTCGAACTCGGGATAACCTAAAAAGGAAGAAATACTCTAATCAGTATTTCAACTCAAACTAATCCAACGACTTCATACGAACTTATCAAATTCGTAATTCGCGTCCTAAGCGGGAATTCCAACTTAAAACGGCCATAACTTGGTCATTTTAACTCGGAATCTCGCAAATTTTATATCGATTTCTATCTACTTCGGAAGAGCTTTCTAAATACGAAGTTTAAATCAAGTTTTGAAAATATCTAAGCCTCGGAATTGAGGATCAGATCTGTACAGCGGTTTGTCAATTCCAAAAATGCGGTTTTCATGAATGCACTTGAGATTCCTAAGTGTAAAATGAAACTAAATGCAATGGTAATGATTTTCCCTATCATGAATGTCATGATATGAACTCTAATGAGTCTAGTTCTTATACTTTTAGGTTTAAAGAATTTACATAGACTTTTCTTAGAAAACCATTTCATATTAATGTTTAACAAGTGAGTTTACTACACTTAGTCACACCTACATATTACAAGGATTTTCTTTAGGAAAACTCTATTTGCTTAAAGAATTTTGACCCTCATATTAGTTATATCCTAAGGCCTTTATTTCTTTAATAAAATATTCATTTATAAACTTTTAAGTGGGTTTCTACTGGGGTTTCCAAAAATCCGAATTTAAAAAGTCCATTTTCAAGTTGATTCCTTTAGGAAAAATATATTTTATACTCAAAACTTTAAGTATTATTATACCTATATCCTAAGGACTTCATTTATTTAAGAAAATACCATTTTTGAAGTTGGAAAAATAGTGTTTTCTAACCCTACATCCATTATTACGAATTTCATCTATATGACTTTTAGTTCAAAACTTCTATTGGACTTCATTTCTTGTTTCCAACATTTTCTTTAGAAAAATCTCATTTAGACTCATGAAAAATACTACCAAACATTATCTATTACCCATAGGCTTCATTTCTCTTGTAAAATACATGTTTAGAAGTTGATAAAAGTGTTTTTGACCTAGGTTTCAAAGATCCGAATTTACACAAGTTCATATTTTGAAAAGTGTTTTCCTTTTTGACTTTATTAACTTATCTAACCATAGATATACTAGGAAGGTGATTTACTAAAGACAAAAGCATTAAAGACTATTAATGCACATAAACACAAAATAGAAATGAAACCTTAAATGCCTACATGATCATGAGTAGTAATATGATGGATCTACTTTATCAAATGTTTAAATGAGTTTTGAAAACATAAAAACTATATTTTTGTAAAAGATCTTTTGTTAGAAACACTTTTTGATGGATCAACAAAAAGCTTTTGGCATGAAAGCTTCTTTAAAAGATAGATCTACTTTGTAATGGTTCGGGATTTTTGTGTTATTATCTCATTGTTCCTACTACAAGATCATGGGAACATGGAGTTGAGATAACCAAAAATCACTTAGCCATAACAAAGTTTCATGAGTTGGAAGTAGTGGAACTTTACTTACTTGAAGTGGAAATGGAAGATAAGAAGAGAAAATAGAAGTTGTGTGGATGTGTGGGGCTTGTAATGTTTCGGTCAAGAGAGGGAATGAGAGGGTTTTTGGAGAGCTTTTCACACTTTGTAAATTTTGGGAAGTGAAAGAATGAGGAGAGAGAGAGGAAAGATAGCTTATATATGAATGGATTTAGGTTAAAAGAAGAAGGAAAATTTTAAATGGAGCATGGATGGGGGGACTATTCACGTCGGTCACTATTCATGAGGGGGGAGAAAAAGTTTGATTGATTTAACTTGATGTGAAATTGTTAAGAGTGTAAGAGAAGTTAAGGGACAAAAGTTATGGAGAAAGAAGGATTTGATTGATGTAAGGGTTAGCTTGTAGAGTGGCTAATAGGTAGTCATAGGTGTACTTTTTGAATAGTGAGGAATAGTTGACAAGACAATTTAATTTCCGGTAGTAAGGAAATACGAATAAAAAGGCTATAACTGTATTTTTCATAAGCCGGAAAATTATGAAAAATATATTTTTGAAATCCTTATTTTATTTCGATTCAAATGAGTATTCATAAGAAAGTTTTGAAATTCTAGTTCCGGGCACGCTTTTCTATAATGGGTCTCGGGATGACCCGGAATTGAAATTTTCTAAAATCTGATCTTTTCTTGGTTTGAAATATAATCAAGAACTATACAAAATTAATTTTGCTTATAAAAGTTTCTTATTTGGAAACCGAGGAAAAGCCGGAATTAGGGTTCTAGGTCTTTCTCAAAGCTTGAACTAAACTGTTTAGGGTTTCATTTTCTGGTTTTCGAAGTTTACTTGATTACTAGGAAACCCGGGTATTAATAATAAAATAATAATAAAATTGTGTAATGAAATAAAATGAATAGTGCAAAAGAATAATCAATTACCGGGTAGAAATGAAAATACGTAAAAAGGTTATAACTGTAACTTTTATAACCCGAAAAATTATATAACTGATATATTTAGAAATCTCGTGGAATTACGAGTCTAACGGTACTAATGGTATTTTTTGATATCTCGAGTCCCGGGACACGCTTTTCAAAGTCTGTATCCGAACGGGTTCGAGATAGGTCAAAAATTTACCAATCTGATATTTGTGAACAAACTTATATTACTACGAGCTATTCTACTTATTTAAACTACCTTTCGGCCTCTAGAGTTAAGGGCGCTAGATTGCCGGACTTAAGCTATTGTATTCCGGTTAGGGTTTCCGGATGATTTTCCGGTTTAGATTGCCAATTGGAAACTGAGATTTTCTGTTTATACAACGTATGTAGTTTGAGAAATTTATTTTAAATTTTATTTTTATAAGCATTTAATATCTCTTATTGCTTTCGGAAATCTTGAATTGAATTATTATATCGGATTATATCGGTAATGGTTACCAGATATGATTTTCTTGAGTTTGAGTCAATTATCGATTTTTGGAATGATTTTGGGGAAATCTTGATTTTATAATTTGTTTTGAAAAAGGATCTTCATAGTGTTTTGTTTTCGAATTTATTTTTGCTTCGATTTAAGGTTTTATGAACAATTGGTTAACTTTAAGGATTATCTAATTTGTTATTTTGTTTCTTGAATTCTTCCTTCTTAAGATTACGAGATTTAATTTCTAACTCGTTCTATGATTCTTGGGGTTTGATTTGATCGTTAGGGCTTTATTGTGATTTCCGTCTCTTAGGATTATTAGTCTGGTCGTTTGGGGAATTTCCAAAGTCTATATTTTATTATTGGCAGATAAAGTTTTCTTAATCGTGCCAAAGCCTATTATGGAATTGGCCTTTGGTGATTTCCTGATCCTTCAAATTGTCATGTTATGGATTAACTTGCTTTTTAGCAAATTATCACTGTGTTTTATTTTTATCCCGATTTTTATGAATTGTAGATTAGGTAAGAAGTTTATCTTACGTAATGGTTTTTGGACTTAAGGACTTTTGTAGTCCTTATTTTATTTTAGATTTTCTCAAGATTGAGAAATTTTTGGATTCGTTCGTATTTAGGATTTTCGAAATTCGGTTTTAATTTGGAGTGATTTTTAAGGTTTATTTTCGAAGTTCATTTTGAATTATTTACTGAAATTTTCCGGGGCTTACATCCTCCCCACCTTAAAGAAAGTTTTGTCCGCAAAACTTGTTACGTGTATATCGTTTATCGAGAAAAGATTGTGAATCTCGAGTTATTTTCTAGCACCGGTTTATGCTTTGATTTGTATCATTTCTAAATTTTGCATGATAGATATTTTACAAAATATAGCACATACAAATTAATAAGATTTGGCTTAGCGATTCCAACCTTCACTTACACGACTCTTTTGGAAAACGACACGGACTTGACTCGAGACCACAGACGACACTCGACCGACACTAGACGACTCACAACACGACCTTTCATGACTCGATTACTTTGACCAACGAAGGTTGTGGATTCGCTTCTCCATTCTTATGTAGCTGTATATACAATATTGTGCTTGTGATCAATATTCTTTTAAATAATTAAAGTCATCGTTGTTTTAAACTCTTATCATCGTGATCATCTTGATGGGGTTGAAATCAAGAATCTCATTGCTTTATTGTATACTTATTACTTGTGAAGATCTTACGGAGTTTGGTAATTGAATTTGATTTTTGAAATTTTAACTTTTATGTAACGATCGTCGTAGATTTCGATCTTTCAAAGTTCTTTATTTACAAAAGTTGTATGAGGATTGTTTGGAATTCGTTAAATTAATCGAGTTTTTGTTTTAGTTTCCATCATTGGCTCATTCTAACTTTTAATGGTCTCGGGCTTTCCTATTTTTAGTCTAGCCATGTAATCCGAAGGTATTTCTAACAACCTATCTCTTTGATTCTATTGGCAGGAAAGAATATGCGGTATTCTAAGGGTATAGCGCTAACCTGGTATCGAGTTGCATCTTTGATCCTCGCTTCCTTCCATGGCAAAGGACTCCAGCTCCTCATCACTAGCTTCTTCATACTCCATATGTGTGAGGGTTGTGGACTAGATTTCCGGATGTAGATGTCCTTGAAGAACCTCGATTCCTTTTTCCTTTGTTGCTTTTATTCCTGTTATATCTCTTCCTCTTCTTCCTAGGTAGCTCCAACGAAGCAACATGCAGATTATCCCGTTCAGGGCATGTTTGAGCTAAATGTCCCGCTTTTGTGCAAAGAGAGCATGGTTGTCTTTTTGGGACACTTCTCAACTTTGTGACTGGTCCCCACAGAGGTAACACTTGATTGAAGTCGTGGACACTATAGGGTAATGCTGTCCCTTACATTCCACATTGTAGCTTATCTACTTATGTCTTCTTCCTTGTTTGGGTCATCATCCAAGGGAAGTGTTATGACATTTTGACTCGGGGTCATTGAAGCATAGAACTCCATTTCCTTATTACTTCTTTCTTGCCTCTCCTTGAGCATTTTCTATTATCCGTGCTCTTTCTAGCAATCCTTGATAACTCCTGATATCCAATTCTTCCAATCGAGTCGAAGGTCTTCTTTTAAACCATTCAGAAACACTTCTCTTTTGAGTTCCTCACTTTGCTTATATGATTCTGGAGCATATTGCAGTAATCTACTGAACTCGGTTTCGTACTGTTCCACACTACGATCTCCTTGTGAGATATTAAGAAAATCTGAACTGTACTGGACTCTTAAGCTCATGGGGAAATATTTATTCAAAAACTCATTTTTAAACATCTCCCATGTAACTGGAGGCGTCAACTCTCTTTCCTTAGAGAAATTTAAAAGTATTTAAGAAAGTTAAAGGAATTTAAAAGTATGAAATTCACATTTTCAATATAGTAGAAACAAAAAGGTTTTACCTCAAAATTTAAGCAATATGAAGATAAAGATTTTGTTTCGAAAAACTTAGAAATGACTAGTTAATCTTTACAAAAACTTTTCTCAAGAAAAATCATTCAAGAAATTTACAAACTCTTTTTTCGAAAGAAGTAAAGCAAGTTTTTCTAACTTAGAAAACCAACTCAAGAGCCTACTTTCAAACCATAGGCTAAATACAACGGAAGTGATTTTTGGAGTAAAATCTTGGACAAAGAAAAACTATAAGATAGATATAAAGAGTAAAAAAAATCCCCAAACTAATATAAAAACCTAAAAGGCTATTTTTTCAAAAGATAAGACTAAAACCATGTTTTCCAAATTTCTAAAATTATGATCAAGGCCATAATAAAATAATTAATTATCGTCCATGAATCATACTTGATGAATGAGTTATATGATTATCTAAAGGATTTTTTTCAAAGTATATTGATAGCTAAGTATCTATCGAAGTTTTTGGATAAAGTGTGATTTGGATTTGGAACTTGTTTTGCGAAATGGGGAAATTCGTGCAGACCTACTGCACCCCTCTGATCACCACCTTTTCGACCTCATTTGATGAATATAACCTTAGAAATAGATAGCCCTCGTTGAATAGGTAGAAATCGATATATTATATGCGCAATTCCGAGTTAAAATGAGCAAGTTATTGTCATTTTAAGTTGGAATTTCTTCTTATACGATTTTACCGTGATTTTAAGTAAAGTTTAGAATCTCCAAGAATAGAAATTCATGAAAGACTTATCCCGGGTATTTCTTTTCTCTAGGTGACGAAGGATACGAGAATACCCTACCCGAGGATTACTACGACTAAGAAGATAGCGAAATGGACGAGTGAGTTATTCCTTCTAATTTCGTTACCTTCCTTGTGCTTGTAATGTAGTATTAGTATACTAAGAAAAGATAAAAACGAATATATTTGGGGATTTCGGGATTATGCGTATATATATGATTCTATTTTATGTGTGAATTGAGAACTAAGAATATCGCAACTTCGATCTGCTTGTTTAAATAATTTTGTTTACTTACTTGTATGATTGTTTATTGTTGCTAAATTGATTGATCGCCCTAATAAACCTTAATAAGGTTTGACCTAAGAACAATAAAACGTTCACGCATAGCATCCATCGAGTCACATCTATTTCGGAAGGCTGCTACTCCTACGCGTAGAGTTGGATTGGCTGTGATCGTGCGGTGCCACGGGCCATGTTCCTTCCTGGAGAATCCAAATCGCTCGGGGAAAGCGACTCTAGGTTCGGAGCCGAGCCAACCGAACGCTATGGGTGAGGACCTGGGGATTAGCAGTAGAAGGTCGATGACCTTCAACCCCGATTCCCTAACCTTTGATACGGAGGGGTAAATCCGTTCTATATATGGTTTCCGGATGACTATATTATTCGCGTAATCATGTGATTGTTGCATTGTATGCATAGCATATGTATGAAAATCTAAATGAACTTGTTTGAAAATATGGTGCGAATGAAAAGGAATATCTCACTAAGCTAGTTGTAGCTTATACCCCTATAGATTTGATTGAAACAGGTATATTCGTGGATTAAATTGAGGATCATGACATTAAGGAAGTCATGAAAGGATGATTAAGGATATGGAATCATACGATGAAGAAAGTTTGTAAGGTTCTTTTATGTGCTAACCTATATGATTAGTGATGTACATTTATTTGAAGATAATAGATGAATATGCCCTTAAGAATTGAAATGTGATATGTTTATATTTTATATTCTCTTTGCCTTGTTACTTATTTATTATCAATATAAATTGCGCTACTCCGATGCGTTCCCTTGGTTGTGATGTACGCCTTGTATATGATATGGAAGCCTTTGCATGACTAAGGTAGTCCTTCCTAGGCTTTAGTATTGTGTACGGCGGACTGCCACGTTTAGGGTACCCCTTGGGGCGTGACAACAACATTCTTGGAATTCTTTGGATCGGGTGTTATTCGCGAAGGTTAACACTATCTACTTCTTAGCAATTTGCTTTAGGGCTCCATTTTACCCGAGTTTGTAAGTTATAGCTAATTAGAAAATTTGTCGTACGTAGGGGTTTTAGAATGGAAGTATGTTGAGTTGCTAGCTTATTTCTGAGATTTCTTATTTCTCTCACGATTTAGAAATTTCCGGGTTCGTTCAGAGTTTGGGACTTATCTAAGTTCGGTTTTAATTCGGAGTGGCTTTTAGGGTTTTATTTTCCAAGTTCATCTCCTAGACTATTTACTGAAATTTTCCGGGGCTTACATTTACTTTACCAAAACTCTCTCAAATTCACTCAACAAATCTTCTCTTCCAAAATTCTCTTTTCACTTTTCTTTTCTACCCATTTCTTACATACTTTCTACATACACAAACTATCCAAAACCTCTCTTACACTACCACTCTCATATTCCCACTTTAGGTAAATATTCTTACCTATATCTTTCTACCATTTATTTTCCATGTCATATAACTTAGCATGACTATGGTGTTGTTTCTCAAAAACTCATATGAGTAGAAGCAACAACATGTTCATGTTTTGTTCTTGCACATGCCAAGAATTTCGATTTTTATTATCTTGTTATTATTATGATGTTATGTTATTATTATTGTTATTATGCTTCTAATTTCACCATGTATATATATTATTATCTATATGTATATCTATATATTTTAGAGCCTAAATACTCACTAACAAGCTTATTATTATTATTGCTTTTCTTTTTACTTTTTGGGACTAGTCTATTCTTAGTCCCGAGATGCCTTAATGAAGCTAAGGCCCCCAATACATGACTGTGATATCTTGATGAAGCTAAGGTTCTTAATACTTGACCTTATTATCTCGCTTATTATTTTGTTTCTTATATCTTTCCTATATTTTCATTTTTTTGATACTACATACTCATGTACAGACATCATTATAATGTTATTGTCTCAACAAAAATAAAGAGAAATTTTCTTTAACAAAGGAAAAATGAAACTAAACTCTTTTAATATATAACTTATCTCTAAATCAAGATTTTGTTATCAAACATATAAGAAAATTATTTTACAACTTCTTTTCAAACCGATCAAAATTTCTCTTAAATGACAAATAAAAGATGATGTTATCAAGGAATTAACTAACAAAGCTAAACTTTTCTTTTTGTAATAAGTCACATGAAGTTTATTAAAACTAGTGTTAATAGTTCTTTGATAAGCAAATTATTCTTAAAAGACTTACTTATAGTATTTTTACCAACTCCATAATAAAAACCAAAAACTAGACTAGTTTTCAAGTTAAGATAAAATCAACTTACTAATTTATAAACCCACTTAGAAAAATAAAGGTTGTTAAGCTTCTAAATGATAAACCCATTTTCAAGGAGACAAAAAGAATATAAACATAATAAGCTAAAAAACAATGGATATTATCAATAACTTAAGAAGATGATTTCTTTCTAAGTAAAAATCAGTAAAGAGATTAAAAGACCAAGTTTTAGAAATAAAATTATTTTTAAAGAAGTTAGGAAATAAAAATATAAGAGGAAAAAGACTTATTTATCAAGACCATTTTTAAAGGAAAATATATACAGCTCAAAATCATTATAGGTTATCAATAACTTAATAAAACTTTAGAAACTTCATTTTTACCACTAGAAGCAAAATTTGTAGAAGATTAAAGTCAAGGAAATTTTTTTTGTGGAAAATAAATTGGAAAAAAAAATAAGAATATGCTTATTTACAACAACCTAAGAAATTATAAAGTTCCTCCAAAACACTTAGAAAAAAAATTGTTAAGATTCAAGTTTCAACACCTTAAGATAAATCGTTTTATGAAAAAACATCGTTGAGACAACACCATTAGAATTTTTGCATACAATATGAGTCTATATACATATATTCCAAGGATTTTTCAATTATATATATATTATATATATTTTTTTTTTGCTAAAGGATTTTTGAATAAAGACGAGTTTGAAAAATTGTTTTTCAAAAGCTGGGATTTTTGTGGTAATTCTGTACCATATCTTTTAGAGACCTAAATGACCTTTTATGAAAAAAATTAACCTTAGAAATGGATAGATTTTTGGAGTAGGTAGAAAACGGTATATAATATACGAAATTTCGAGTTAAAATGAGCATGTTATGACCATTTTAAGTTGGAATTTTACTCTATATGAATTTTAACAAACTTAGTGAAATAGAGTTGCAAGTTTAAGTAGAACTTTCAATTTTAAGTAGAACTTCCAAGAAATACTTATTTCGGTATTTCTTTTGTATATGTGAAGTGGAGTCTGAGCTACTTTACTTGAAGGATTACTTTGACTAAAAAGCTTCTATTACTATGGCTGAATGAGTTTAAATTCTCGCATTTTTATACTTATGTTTTGCTTGTAGTTTAGCGGCACTAGACTTTAGGCAAAGATAAAAATATGATAGTGCATGTGCTTTACTTATATGAATGAAGTTATGATAAGTATATTGAGGCGGGAATTGTTAACTAATCATTGTATGATTTAGTATATGAATGATATGTCTGCAAATTTTATGATCACTTATAAAATGTCTAATATTATGCCATGATTACTAAAATAAAATGATTCATGCATGATACGTAGTGAGTTACATTGCATTCATTACTATACCATTGGCTGGATAATGGCATAGTAATGAGGTCAGGGAACCCAAAAATACTCTATGGCTTTGGTTGCCCATAAGTAAATGGTGAGTGGGCACTTGAATCAACTACAATTTAGCAGTTAGTAGGAATCTGTATAAAAACTACAAAAACATCATTTGCGAAGTATGGCCTTGTTGTTTGGAACACCTAACTACCGAATGGAGGGGTAAATCTATTCAAACATATGATTCCCGAAAAATCGTATGTATTGTTTGTTCATGTGATTGATTGCATCTCATATGCTTATTAAATAACTTGACTGAAGGTTGATTGCTGAGTACTTTACTTATGGAATTAATTTTCACTAAGCAAGAAGCTTACCCCCTTATAGATACCTTTTGCAACACCCCTATCTATGGTTGAAGCTCCAGGGTTATTTCTCTCAGGTACTACTTTTTTGGCCTAAGGAGTTTTTAGAAGAAGTCAAAAACTAGATGTAGATGTAGACTTAGACTTCTAAGTAAATCTCCATGTAATTATATAGACTTTGATAGACTATATCATTTGAAAGGGGAATGCCCCTTTAACTTTTTGTAAGACCCTATATTTCCATAATTCAGATAATATGTTATGATTTCCATTCTTAATCTACTATATGAATATCCTCTTAAACAACTTGTTTCAAAGTTGGTCCTCTATGATCGCGAGTGTATGCCTTACACCCGGTATTGAAGTTTATGGGATGACTAAGGTTGTCATACTTCAGCTTTGATATTGAATGTGGAGGACTATCGCATTTAGAGTACCCTTTGGGGCGTGACAGTTTAAGTTGGTATTAAAGCATGGTTAAGAATTTTAGATCATAGCAATAGAAATGGACTTAAGAAGAAAATTATTAGAATGGAAATAAGAAAGACTGTAAACCCCGGTTTTCCTAGTAACCAAGTAGACTTCGGGAACCGTAAGCCAAAATCCTAAACCAGATTAGCTTAAGCTTGGGAGAGAAACCTAAGAACCTTGGATCCGATTTCCTTCAATTTTAAACTAAGGAATTTTTGTAAAATAATTTAATCTAGAACATTGTTCTAAAGTATATTTCAAACCATAAAAAAAATTTGATTTCGAAAAATTTTCTATTCCGGGCCTTCTTGAGATCCATTATGGAAAAGCCGACCCCGGGGCTCGAAATTCGAAAAATATTCTGGAATACTCTTTAGAACTGAAATTTAATAAGGATTTCAAAAATATAAATTTTATAATTTTGGATTTATGAAAAATATAGATATAACCCTTTTTCTCGTATTTCTTTACTACCGGTAAAGTAATTGTCTTGATTACTATTTAATACTATTTCTTTACACTCACAAGCCACACCCTACTCTTACATCCTTACAAAACACTCAATTATATTTTCTTTTCCAAGATAATTTGTCTCTTAAGAAATTATTACATTTTAAGACTTATTATCACACAAATTAAATAAAACAAAACAAATTCAAACTCTCTCCTTCTCTTCCCTTGCAAACTAGTGTACCCCCCCTCTTTCACCCTCATTTGTGTAATTTTAATTCAATTTATATAAAACTATTAACCCTAAATTGCTCCTCTATATATATCCCTTTATAATCTCTCTCCTCATTTTTACTCTTCACTCTTTTCACTCAAAGTAAACTCTCTCAAGAACTCCCTCTCTATCTTGTGTGTGCCATGACCCTCCCATAACACACACACATACTCACATAAATTTATTTTTCTTCTTCATTATCCTCTTGTTCCAAGCTTTAAGTGATAGATCTTTACCCTTTCTATCATCAAACTGTAAACCCCGGTTTTTCTAGTAACCAAGATAACTCGAGAACCGGAAATCAAAACCCTAAATCGGAATAGCTTAAGACTGGAGTGAGAACTAGGAACCTTAAGTCCGGCTTTTCCTCAGTTTCCAATTAAGAAACTTTTCTAAGAAAATTTAATTTTGAATATAGTTCTTGATTATATTTCAAGCCAAGAAAAGATCAGATTTTGAGAAAATTTTAATTCTGGGCTTTCCCGAGACCCATTACAGAAAAACGTGCCCCGAAACTTGAATTTCAAAAATTTACTCATGAATACTCATTTGAATCGAAATTAAATAAGGATTTCAAAATAAAAATTTCATAATTTTTTGGTTTATGAAAAATACAGTTATAGCTTTCCTATTCGTATTTTTTTTACTACCGGTAATTAAGTTGTCTTGATTACTATTCATTACTATTCACAAGTACAACCTACTACTCACAAGTACACCCTATTCTTACATCCTTACAACTACTCAATTTCATTTTCTTTTCCAAGACTAAATTGTCTCTAAATCATTATTACAAATTATGACATTAATGTACATATCAATCAAAACAAGTCACACAAAAATCAAATCCCCCATCTCCCCGCGCCTCCCCCACCCCACCCCAACACACCCCCCCTCCACCCCCTTTCAAGCAATGGCCGGCGTGATCCCCCCCCATGGAGCTCCATTGTGCAATTTTTTTAATTTATTTTATCTCATTTAACCTAATTTCACTTCTTATATAACTACTTTTTCTCTCTCTCTCTCTTCATTCTCCTCATTTTCAAACTTTACAAAAGGTAAAAGCTTTCATTTTCTCTCCTTTTCCCCCATAATGCCATGAGCCTCTAAGGCTCCCACACACACACACACAACTTTTTTTTTCTCCATTTGTCTTCTATTTTACCTTTAAGTAAAAAACTTTACTTCTTTTACCTTAGATCCTTGTAATGGCAAGGATATTCTTGGCTATTTCCATTCAAAAGTCCCCATGAGCTTTTGTTAGGGACAAGGAAATATCAATACAAGAATACCAAATCATCACAAAGTAGATCTTACATTTAAACAAGTTTTCATGCCATGAGCTTCATGATCATCCATTTAAAAGTATTTTGAACAAAAGATCTTTCATAAAAATGTAGTTTTTATGTTTTTAAAACCTATTTAAGCACTTAAGATAGTAGATCTATCATTGTAACACTCATATTCATGTAGGCATTTAAGATCTCATCTTTATTTTGAGTTTATGTGCATTTATGTGCATTAATGGTCATCAATGCTTTTGTCTTGAGTAAATAATTTTGCTAGTATATAGATCTATATGTAGATGAGTTAATGAAACAAAAAAAAGGAAAACACTTTTCAAGAAATGAACTAGTGTGAATTCGGATGACATAGGAAACCTAGTTTAAAAACCCTTTTATCAACTTCAAAACATGTATTTTACAAGAAAAATGAAGCCTATAGGTGATAGATAAGGTTTGATGATATTTTTCATGAGTTTAAATGAGTTTTAACCAAAGGAAATATTCAAAACAAGAGATGAAGTTTAATAGAAGTTTTGAGTTGAAAGTCTTGTAAGCAAAAATTCGTAATAATGAATAGATGGTTAGAAAACACTAGTTTTCCAACTTCAAAAATGATATTTTCTTAAAATATAATGGAGTCTTAGGGTATAGGTTAAAATAAATACCTAAAGTTCTAAGTATAGAATACATTTTTCTTAAAGAATCAACTTAAAAAATAAATAAATTTTGCTAAATTCGAGATATGATTTTCGGAAAACACCCTAGTATAGACTCACTTAAAGTTTACAAATGAAGATTTAATTAAAGAAATAAAGGCCTTAGGATATAGCTAATGTAAGGGTCAAAATTTCTTTAAAGAAAGTAGAGTTTTCCTAAGGAAAATTCTTAGAATAAGTTAAGTGTGACCAAGTGTAGCAAATTTAATTGTTTTAACAATGGATGAAATATTGTGTTAAGATAAAGGTTATTTAATTTTTAAATCTAAAAAGTTATAAGACCTTAGGCTGTAAACCCGGTTTTTCTAGTAACTAAGATAACTCGAGAACCGGAAACCAATATCCTAAACCGGAATAGCTTAAGACTAGAGTGAGGAACTGGAACCCTAAGTCCGGCTTTTCTCGGTTTCCAATTAAGAAACTTTTATAGAAAAAATTTAATCTTGAATATAGTTCTTGATTATATTTAACCAAGAAAAGATCAGATTTTGAGAGAAAATTTCAATTCCGGGCTTTCTCGAGACCATTACAGAAAAGTGTGCCTCGAACTTGAATTTCAAAAATTTACTTGTGGAATACTCATTTGAATCGAAATTAAATAAGGATTTCAAAAATATAAATTTCATAATTTTTCGGTTTATGAAAAATACAGTTATAGCCTTTGTATTCGTATTTTCTTACTACCGGTAACTGAGTTGTCTTGATTACTATTCATTACTACTCATAAGTACACCCTACTCTTACATCCTTACAACCACTCAATTTCACTTTCTTTTCCAAGATTATTTGTCTCTTAATTATTATTACAAATTATGATATTAAGGTACAAATGTATAAAAACAAAACAAGTCACACAAAAATCAAATCACCCCCCCCCCCCCCCCCCCAAGGAGCTCCATTGTATAATTTTTTTAATTTATTTTATCACATTTAACCTAATTTCATTTTATATATAAACCACATTTTCTCTCTCTCACTTCATTCTTCTCATTTCAAACTTCCAAAAGGTGAAAACAATCTCATTTCTCTCCTCTCCCACTCCATATTGCCGTGATCTTCATGGCCTCTCACACACACACACAACTTTCTTTTTCTTTATTTGTCTTCTATTTTACTCTTAAGTGAAAGAACCTTGCTTTTTATCTTTAGATCCTTGAAATGGCAAGGATATTCTTGGATATTTCCAACTAAATGTCCCCATGATCTCTTACTAGGGATAAGGAAATATCAATACAACAATACCAAACCATCACAAAGTAGATCTTGCATTTAAACAAGCTTTCATGCCATGAGCTTCATGATCATATAAAATGTTTTGGATAAAAGATCTTTCATAAAAATGTAGTTTTTATGATTTCAAAACCTATTTAAGCACTTAATATAGTAGATCTAGCATTTTACCACTCATATTCATGTAGGCATTTCAGATCTCATCCTTATTTTGAGTTTATGTACATTAATGGTCATCAATACTTTTGTCTTGAGTAAATAACCTTGCTAGTATATAGATCTATAGGTAGATGAGTTAATGAAACCAAAAAGGAAAACACTTTTCAAGAAATGAACTAGTGTAAATTCGGATGACTTGAGAAACCTAGTTTAAAAACCCTTTTATCAACTTCAAAACATGTATTTTACAAGAAAAATGAAGCCTATAGGTGATAGATGATGTTTGATGATTTTTTTCATGAGTTTAAATGAGTTTTTACTAAAGGAAATATTTAAAACAAGAGATGAAGTTTAATAGGAGTTTTGAGTAGAAAGTCTTGTAAGCAAAATTCGTAATAATGAATAGATGGTTAGAAAACACTATCTTTCCAACTTCAAAAATGGTATTTTCTTAAATAAATGGAGTCCTTAGGGTATAGGTAAATTAAATACCTAAATTTCTAAGTATAAAATACATTTTTCTTAAGGGAATCAACCTAAAAATAAATTTTGCTAAATTCGGATTTTTGGGACCACCCTAGTATAAGACTCACTTAAAAGTTTACAAATGAAGATTTAATTAAAGAAATAAAGGCCTTAGGATATAGCTAATGTAAGGGTCAAAATTTCTTTAAAGAAAGTAGAGTTTTCCTAAGGAAAATCCTTAGAATAAGTAAGTGTGACAAAGTGTAGCAAATTTATTTGTTAAACAATGGCATGAAATAGTGTCCTAAGATAAAGGCTATTTAAATTCTTTAAATCTAAAAATTTATAAGAACTTACGCACCTAAGAGTTCATACCATGACATTCATGATAGGGAAATTCATTACCATGGCATTTATTTTCATTTTCACTTAGGAATCTCAAGAGCATTCATGAAAATCGCATTTTCGGAATCAACATAACCACTGGACAGAACTGATCCTTCATTTCTGAGTCTTAGATATTTTCAAAACTTGAATTAAAATTCATATTTAGAAAGCTCTTTTGAAGTAGATAGAAATCGATATAAAATTTGCCAAATTCCGAGTTAAAACGACCAAGTTATGGCCATTTTAAATCGGAATTTCGGAAATGACGCGAATTTCGATTTTGCTAAGTTGTCTTAGAGTTTTTGGTGTTCTTAGATGGTAGAATACTTATTAGGGTATTTCTTTTATGTTACGCGAACCGGAGGACGTTGAATCCTTGCCTCCTTATTATTACTATTAAGAGACCGGCGAACCCATGGCTGAGTGAGTTTCTCTTCCCAATTCATTTATTGTACGTGCTTGATAAATTAGTGCACTAGAATTTAGGCCAAATGAAATGAATATGTATGATGGGGAATAATGAGAAATTGTATGTTGATGATGATATGAGAACTCAAAATAAGAATATCGAAACCGGGTGATAAATTCTGGTTGTGTAGTTAGTTATGATGTATTGTTTGAGAAATTGTTTGATCGCCTGAATAAAATGACTTAATCGACTATTCGGATTAATGCCAAATTTTGACATATGCATATCATAATGGGGAGGAGCATTAGCATTGTTCGGTTAATCGCGATCCATAAACGAGATAAATTGTTCGGTTAATCGTGATCTAGAAACAAAATAATTGTTTGGTTAATCGTGATCCAGAAACGAAATAATTATTCGGTTACCCGTGAACCATAAACGGCATAAAGTTAGTACCGCAGTATTCGTTAATCTGCTAACCCAGGATGAAGGGCGTAAGTCCATCCATATATGATTTCCGGATAGTCATATGTTTGTTGTTCTCATGTGTTTGGTGCATTCACTTGCTTGATTAATCACTTGCTTGAATTGTTGTGACATAAATGTTATTGTGGGAGATTTCACTCACTAAGCTAGTTAGCTTACGTCCCTACAGTTTCTTCCTTTTGCAGCTACCAAATTTATGGCTTAGGCAGCATGACCCGACTATGCAGGTACAGGAGCTAAGAGTTTCCCCTAGAAGTTGAAATTCTGTTTAGACTTCCATAGGAAACTTTTAAGACTTTGGATGACTGTATAAGGCTATTAAATATTCTTTTGCGGGGGAATACCCCTTAGTAAGTGTAATGTTTAATTATGTTTCATGAGTTATATCCTACTGCTAATGCATGCCAAATTAAACTTTTATCTCCATTTAGACTTGTATTCTATTGTCGTAAAGGTACGCCTTACATCTATATGAGACCCTCGAAGGACTATGGCGGTAATTCGGGAATCTTATATGGCATGTGGCGTACTGTTACGTTTAGGATACCCTATGGGGCGTGACAGTTTAAGTTGGTATCAGAGCACTAGGTTATTAAGCATGACAATAGAGTTTAAAACTAAACCTAGAATTAAGCAACTAGGTTAAATTGGAGATAAAGCTAGGCTAATTAGTAGTTTTCTTGTTGTAGGTTTCCTTGGGTGAAACTCGCGAAAGGGCTAGAAATTTCACTAAAAGCACCAATGAAACCATGGTGGAATATTAGCTGAGATTAAGGGTGTTGTGTGAAGATTTTGCACTAGCGCAACGACCTAGAACCTTAAAGGAAATGTATAACTTGTGGAAAAAGGGCTTAAGATATACAAGATGGGCATCGGTGATAGATCAACTTAGGTATGATCCTATTAGAAGGAGAAGATGGACTATGATGGAGACCATCTATACCCTGGAGAGAGTAATGGTGGAGTATGATAATGAACCAATGTTGAAAGAAGCCACTTTTATCTTGAAGAATGAAGGGAATCCCACCCATCCAGACTTTAGGATGTGACATGGTATTGGACCCCTTTATGTACATGCCCATGATGATCTCTTTGACCATAGGGAGTGGAACTTTGCTGACGCTAGAAATCACATAGTGTGGCAAGCCAGATATCTTGACATTATACCATTTTTAGGAGGAGCTCTAGCCCCACAAGCAAGAGATGAAGGAGTACAATTGATAGATGCCCCAGCTGTTGAAGGGGAAGATGTGAATGAAGGGGATAATGTGGAAGAGGATAATGACATGGATGATTCCGAAGAGGAGGAGGATCCTGAGGAGGACCCAAATTGGCAAGAAGAAGAAATACCTAGAACCCCTACCCCTCTAGCCATAGCTCCAGAACATCCCAACCAATTACCAGAACAAATTGTATGGGATTTTGATAAAGATCTAGACATACCTGATAGTGGAAGCCAGAGTTCGACCCTACCATTTGGAAGGATATCTACCCGGTAGGTGAGCGTCCACTCGAGTTTGATGCCATAGCCCCCGAGCCGGTGGTTCAGGAACCTTTGGAGAGGATAGATGAAGAGGAGGAGATGATGAGGGAAGCTCGAGATAGAGTGAGCAGATTATGGGATGAAGCTGGAAGAGGATTGGGGATAGAAATTGGCAATAGGAACGGATTTAATGATGGAGTTAATGAGGAAGAAATCAAGTGAGAGATCAAGAGATGAGGAAGAAGAAGAAGAGGAACAGAGCCCTTAGCCCGACCATTAGAGAGGAGGTTAACTGTGAGGGCTTATCTAAGCCAGTTCATCCAAAGGGATGATGGAGGCTCTTCTAGCCAAGGACGACTCCCTAGCCCTACACCAGACGACTTCGAGTGAGCCATGGAGGAGCAGAGTCGAGTGTCCCATAGAGTCCAATAGTACTTTTTGATTAGTAGGTAATGCGGGATGCCAATTTGCCTTAGGTTCTCTTCATAGTTAGTATGTTGTCTTTCTTTTCTTTTCTTTTCTATGTCTCTAGATGTTGTTAGATTGAAGTTATCGGCTAATATCGAAAGGTTAGATTTGTGTTGCCAAATTTTGTGAGCTTATTTGTAAAACAACTCTTGTATGGCACATCAAATCAATGAAGTGTTATGTTTGATTTCAAGAAAGAAGTTTCGTAAGCACCATACTTTTGCAGTAGTAGTAGACTACATTCATTACACTTGATTGTATAAACATCTTTCCATTCATATCATCACTTGATTTGGAATTCCTTTGCTTGTTATGATTTCTTTTGCTCTAAGAGCCTTTTGTGTTGGCAATTTTAAATTTTGGTTCTTCTTGGATCTTTTGTGAATTCTGTAGTTCCTTTAATTATTCCTAAAATTTTGACGAATTCCTTAATAAAAGTTTTATAAATCACGAAACTTAAAAGAAGAAATAAAACTCACTAAGACATTATGTAACAGCCGAAACCGAAGAAACCGTAATAGGGAGCAAGAACCACTCCCAAATGAAGCTACTAGTGCAAACCACCAAGATCATCCCCAAGCCAACCAACCTGCGGCTGCTCAGCTCAATCTTCAAGTAGCCATAATGAATGCAATTGGACAACTGACAAACCTGCTTACTGCATTCATTCAAAACCAGAATCAAAATCAACCTCAGAATCCCAAACCAAGTATGAGGGATTCAGCACCTTTGCCACCACCTCCATCACCTCCGCCATATAGGGAATGCAAGCAAAGATTCCCTTACCCCCTGAAGAGCAATCTTACAATGCTCGCCATCTACCCCCTCCGCCACATAGAGGATATCAAAGGAGTTCTCTCCCCGACTTTATCAAAAGCAATCGCTACTTCGAAGGGGCGTTTGGAAAGCCCGACGAAGCGGAGGATTGGTTAGCGCAAGTGGAGCGCTCTTTCGCAGCTTATGAGATTCCACCATATCTCCGACTGGAATATGGCACCTACATGCTGAGATATAATGCCCGAGTATGGTGGGAATCGAAATGGAGAAGTTTGGCACCCCCTATTAGTTGGGAGACCTTTCGTAGGGTTCCTGGAGAACTATTTTCCTGCCCGCCTCCGAGTAAGATATAGTGCAGATTTCTCGCACGTTAAACGGAGAGGCAGAACAATCGAGCAATATGAGACGAAATTCAATCACTTGCTGCAGTATGCTCCCGAATCTTACAAAAACAGTGAGGAACTACAAAAACAAGTGTTTTTAGAAGGTCTTGATGAAGACCTAAGGGTGAAGTTAGAGGAATCAGGTTTGTAAACTTACCATGAGGTAATTGAGAAAGCTCGGTTGATTGAAGGGGCTAAGAAGAGGAAACATTATGAGTCGGACAAGAGAGTATTCGGGAAGAGACAATTTGACGCCTCCGGCTCAAGCTATAAAGGAAAGAGATACAAGCCTTACTATGGGTTTAAGGATAACAACGGTGGGAAGTCCAACCATACCAGGCCCAACGTTACATGTTAGAAGTGTAAGGGAAGCCACTATCCAAGACAGTGCCCCCAGCTAAAGGGCAAGTGCTACTTCTGTGGCGAAGCAGGTCATCTAGTTTATGCTTGCTTGAAGAAGATGATGATAACCTGTTTCCTTTGCAAAGAAAAAGGGCACGTACCTTCCGAGTGCTCCCAAAGGAAAAGTGTGGCTACCCGGCCTCATGGAAATCCGAGTAATGATAACACCCTACGATCTGGTAGCAAGGGTGGAAGCCGTGCAGCTTCAGCCATGCACGGGATGCAGCTATACAACTTCGAAGGTTAAACGATGATTGAAGAAGATGAGTAGGAAGGTGTAGGGCTAGCCGCACTAGACTAAGGCGATGAGGCAGATGGCGGCTTGGTGACAGGTCAGTAACAAATTTCTTTTAAGATAAAAGTTCTTTGTTTTCTTAACAAGTTTTTAAAAGAGTTAAAACTATGTAAGAGGAAAAGCTGAGATTTGGAAACCTGGGAATAGATAGTTGTTTTGGTACTTCGGATCAAGTAATGATAAATGTTTATGGTAACAGGACACATAAGGGTGAATAAGATTGAAGCTTATGTGTTATTTGACACGGGAGCAACCCGCTCCTTTATTACTACCAGCTTTGCTATGTAGCTTAGACTACCCATAGCCATGACAATCACCAGTTTGAGGATTAAGACACCCACAGGTAGTGTCGTGTCGACTCGAGAAATAATAAGGGATTGTTTGCTAGAAATCCAAGGACATATCTCGACAAACGATCTAATAGTTTTGGAGATGAGTAAGTATAAAGTTATCCTCGGAATGAATTGGCTAAGTAAGGTTAAAGCCATCGTGGATTGTCAACGGAAAATGATAAGTTTTGATGACCACGAGAAGGAGAGAGTAAACTTTCTCAGGGAAACCACGGTACGAAGGGATTTCAGGTTAAGCTCTTTTGAGCTAATGATGGAAGATGAGGAAATTGTGCCAATAGAAGATGCTTGGGTTAGAAAGGAGAAAGGGAAAAAGAAAGACATACCCGTGGTAAATGAGTTTGAAGATGTATTTCCCGAAGTACTACCCGGTTTGCTACCAAAAAGAGAGATTGACTTTGAAATCACTCTAGTCCCGAGTACAGAACCAATATCGAAGGCACCATACCGGATGGCCCCGATGGAATTAAAAGAATTGAAAACCCAATTGCAAGAGCTTTTGGATCAAGGATTCATAAGACCCAGCGTGTCGCCATGGGGTGCACCGGTGTTGTTTGTAAAGAAAAAAGACGGGTCTATGAGGTTATGTATCGATTATCGGGAATTGAATAAGGTCACAATCAAGAATCGATACCCTCTTCCAAGGATTGATGACGTCTTTGACCAGCTTCAAGGGGCGAGTGTGTTTTCGCGTATTGATTTGCGCTCGGGTTACCACCAGTTGAGAATAAAGCTTGAAGATGTACTCAAGACAGCCTTCCGTACGCGGTACGGGCACTATGAGTTTTTGGTGATGCCGTTTGGGTTAACCAATGCACCGGCTGTATTTATGACCTCATGAACCGAGTCTACAAACCACTATTGGATAAGTGTGTGATTGTGTTCATAGATGATATTTTGATCTATTCAAAAACCAAGGAACAACATGAGGAGCATTTACGGATGGCATTACAAACATTAATGGAGAATAAGTTGTACGCCAAGCTATCTAAGTGTGATTTTTGGTTAGATAGGATATCTTTTCTTGGGCATGTGTTGATGGGAGAAGGAATATCAGTGGATCCTGAAAAGATTAAGGCTGTGGTGGAATGGAAACAACCCGAAACCGTGACTGAAGTGGGAAGCTTCCTAGGATTGGCTGGTTACTACCGTAAATTTGTGAAGGATTTCTCTAAAATTGCCAAACCTCTGACACAACTTACACAAAAGAATGAGAAATTTGTGTGGACAGATAAGAGGAGCAAAGTTTCCAAGAATTGAAACAACGCTTGGTGTCAGCTTCAATTCTGGTACTACCTGACCACGAAAAACCTTATACAGTGCATAGACACCTCCAGGAATGGCCTTGGATGTGTGTTGATGCAAGAAGGAAAAGTCATTGCTTATGCCTCCAGATAATTAAGGCATCATGAGCAGAATTATCCTACACACGATTTGGAGTTGGCTACTGTGGTTTTTGCCTTGAAGTTGTGGAGACACTACTTGTATGGACAAAGATGTGAAGTGTACACAGATCATAAGAGCCTCAAGTATTTGTTCATGCAAAAAGAGTTGAACATGAGGTAGAGACGGTGGTTGGAACTTATAAAGGACTATGACTTGGGAATCAATTATTGCCGAGGAAAAGTGAATGCTGTTGCCGACTCCTTGAGCCGAAAAAGTTACGGGGAAGTAGCAGCTCTAATCACAGAACAAAAGGAACTGATAAGAGAATTTGAAAAGTTAAGAATTGAGTTTGTAGGGCAAGATGCTGATATGGAGATCGCAAATTTGGTCATGGAACCCACCTTGATCGACAGGATCAAGGAAGCTCAAAGATATGATGAAGTAATAAAGAAGATCAAGGAAGAAGTACACAAAGGGAGGTATATTGACTTTACCCTAGATGATGAAGAGGTAGTTAGGATGAAGGGGAGATTGTGTGTACCGGAAGATGAAGAACTGAGAAAGGAAATCATGAGTGAAGCTCACAACTCTGGTTACACCGTGCATCCAAGAGGTACAAAAATGTATCAAGACATAAAAAGCCACTATTGGTGGAATGGTATGAAGAGGGATGTGGTGGATTACGTTATGAAGTGTGCCGTGTGTCAATAAGTTAAAGTGGAACATCAACGGCCAGGAGGATTATTAAAGCCCTACCCATTCCCGAATGGAAATGGGATCAGATCTCAATGGACTTTGTATGTGGATTCCCGAAAACCTCCACGAGATGTGATGCAGTCTGGGTAATAGTGGATCGCTTGAGAAAGTCAGCACACTTCTTACCAATCAATATGACCTATTCGCTGGATAAGTTGGCTAAGATCTACATCAGAGAGATTGTACGACTCCATGGTATACCAGCGGGGATCGTTTCAGATCGGGACCTAAGGTTTGTATCGAAGTTCTGGACAAGCTTATAGAAGAGCCTGGGCACCAAGTTGCATTTCAGTACCGCCTACCATCCTCAGACAGATGGACAGTCTGAGCGAACCATTCAGACCTTAAAGGATATGTTGAGAGCATGCGTTTTTGTAAACCCCGGTAATTTTTCACATTAGTACACGACTTTATAATAGATTGTATGAATTAGATAATAGATTTAGATTCTAATTAAAGTCTAAGATTAGATTAATACCTAGAATTTGGTTAGATAAGGGATTTAGAATTCGAATAAAGAATTTCTTAAACCCTAGCTGATACTAAAAATGAGATTTCATGTCTTAAATGAATAATTCAAGATATGATTAAAAGAAAATCTAAAATTTAATCCGAAACCTGATATACAATAAGATTTAAATAGAAAAATATAAATAAAGAGATTAAATGATTGTTTTTGATCCCGATAATGATTCGAGATTAGAACAACGGACAGTAATGAGCCTGTACTCAAACTTAAACCCTAAATTTAAGATTCCTAATTAAAATTAAACGCTACTAATAAAATTTCATGACAAGTATCAAAACTAAAGATATATATATACAATTTAGCTTCTGAATCAAAAGCGATACTAAGTAAACGATTAGTTACGCTTATAGACAGAAAACGATGACCCAAAGATAAACCATTAGGATTATAAATACACAACGAAAACATAAACTGCTGAATAACTCAAGATCTGAATTTCAAATAAATAATCGAATCACGCTATTATTCTAACTCGAGTTTTCTTAAGCTATCGGAGCATAAAACAAAAATTGACCTAATGAGCTTCAGAAATCTTAATCGCGGGAGATAAAATTATATAATTTATTAACTACGTATATATAAAACTAAAAATTGTATTATTTGATAATCTAAGTGTTTCATATAACTCTATAAACATTAACAAAAACTCCCAAATATTAGCTAATTTGTACCCGTATAACTCGTTAAATTATCTTAAAATTCAATTAAATAAATAACTAATATATATATATGTTGTCGGCTGCAATTCGATGGGAAAATTTCGGAGAAGAAAAGAGCCGGATTTGATCCAATAATTCACCAAAATTTTCAAAAAAAGCAACCTCCCTACTAATCATCAATTGCCAACTCACCCTAGCATTAATGAGGATGAAAACAACAGATGAAATGCAGCCAAAATCGGAGGAAAATAGCCGCAACTTCATTCATTCATTCTTCTTCTATATATATGTGTGTTAAATGCTCATAATGGAGAACAAACAATCCTCATTAATTCCCAAACCCTCCAGAACAAAACTACTCCTCCATAGCCACCAACACGAGCTGGAAACAGAAATCGAACTAAGCAAAACACTCAAGTTCGAATCAAAAGAAAAATAATACCGAAAACCCTTGGACACGAGTTCAAAGGTAAGTTAATGAAGTTCAAATGATTTTCTTTCAAATCTAAGCATTAGAACTGACTTATGTTAATCTTAGGAACATAATAAACACAACTACAAGCTTCGAATTCCATCGGACAAGCTCAAACGAGGTAAAAATCCGAAACCTAGTTTACTTCCATAAGAATCAAGATCTAAGTATATATGTTTGTAGACGTGTTAAGAATTGTTTTACGTCCTTGTATAAGATATATAAACACTTACAAACGGTTTAGTAATGTTTTTAACGTGGAAAATTTAAAGAACATGAGTCGGATCAGTGAGGAAGATGATGAATAGTACCAACACTGTCTCAAAGACAGCAGTGTAATCGCTCAATTCCGACGGCTTACATGGATAGGTCGGCAGCGTAGAGATAGCTTACACTGAACAAAAGCTACGTAAAGTTTATTTTCACGTAAAGATGAGTATAAGTCGGCTACCTGGAGATTTACGTCGACGGCGTAGAGCCGGCGTACGTTGAAAGTCGACAGCTTTCAAAGCCGGTGCACCCAATATGAAATAATTCTCTAAATCAAGTCTACACCGGCACCTGGGTTTGAAAGCCGGCGGCCTTGAGCGGGCGTACAGCCAAATTTCTTCAACAAAAGGTAGTTTTTAAAACAAACAGAATATATATATATATTATATACATATATGTGTAATATACCTATTGATTATATTATATATATATATTATGATAATATAAGAATTTATAGATAGTTGAGTAAATACAAAAGTATTCAAACATATTTAGATTAATATCTAATAATTTTTAAAAACCCTAGAATTTAAGAAAAATATTTAGTGCTAATAAGAGGTAGTATTAGTAAAATATTTGTTCTAAATAGATAAAATAGGTAAGAATGGAAATTGAAATAAGTTAAATTTTTTAGTAATGTGACTCCTAAAAATAACAAAATAATTATGCGAGATAAAATAGGAGAATCCCGACAACACTAAATAAATAACTATAATTTTCTATATTGAGATCAGTATAGAATAACGTAAAATTTGTAATAGTCACTACTAAAACTTGATAAATATCGAGTCTAGGACACTAGCCACATATAGGAATTTAGTTAATTTATATTGATGAATACTTTATTCATCTTAATAGGTGACTTTGATACACTAGAGGATCTACCAGCTGATTACTACGACTGAGTCAGTATGAGAAGGTGAGTAATTCAGTCATATTATACTGTTTGTGCTTGTAAGTAGTTCAATATACAATGCAAAGATAATTAAACGATTGTATTGTTGAAAATATGTTGTGATCTGATTGTATGATTGTTAAGATATCCTTACAAAAGCGATAATGCAATGATTTGATGTTGTGAAGTAGTATAATGATGATTGTGTGTAATGTATGGTCACCATGAACTTGATTAAGAATTATTGACTCAACAAAATAATCTGATCATACATTACACGAATTGCATTATTGCATATATATTGGGGTGATAGCCTGCTACGTATTAATATTTCGGTTCTCTATTTATGCTTGGTTGTTTTAATGTGTTAGTTCTTCCAAGGTATTCTTTAGGCTGTTGGTTCTACGGGAACTAAGTGGCATCGAAGAACGCCGCCCGTAGTATCGCTTTGAAATGATTAATACTTAGGGAGTTTCTAAGAGGACTGCAGGAGATGGTCAGTTTAATTGATTATATTCAAAGTGATAACCCTAAAACGAGAAATCGTTGATTCTCCTGGGCAAGTGGGTCATAAAGTATGGTTCTTCAACCCTTAAAAAGAGGGCGTAAATCTTTTTCCTGTTTGGATTCTAGATCATCCAAGCTTGTATCTATACATATGGTTGAGTGCTCACATTACATATGATTTGCTAATAACTTATGTGATGTATGATATGTCTGGTTATTCACTGAGCTGTGGTTTCGCTCATACTCCAACAGTCTTTTCAAGTTTACCTTACGACCATGGTTAGTCACTTCCAGGAGTATGACTCCGGTAAGAGCTTAGGAGCTGGAAGTCTACGGTTATATTTTAGTTTAATGGTTATGTACTATTAGAATATATTATCTAGTTGTGTAATTCAGAAGAACTATTTGGTTTGTAATAGTTCTGTAATGTTTATTTACTAAATTATTTCTTTCATGTATTTGTTATTTCTTATCAAGCAACTAAAAAGATCCTGTTGTTTTGAAAACCTGTCATTCTCTGAAGGTGATCTAGAGATAGTATTCAAGTGAGACTTGTTTACTTCTACTAGGGTACCCTGGGGGTGTGACAGTTTTAGAATTTAAAGGAAGTTGGGATAATCACATACCTCTAATTGAGTTTGCTTATAACAATAGCTACCACTCAACCATTCAGATGCCACCCTATGAAGCCTTATATGGACGGCATTGTAGGTCTCCTCTGTTTTGGGATGATGTGGAAAAGCTTGCTCTTGGGCCAGAGTTGGTTCAGGAAGCAGCTGATAAGGTCCGGGTCATTCAACAGAAGATGAAAGAAGCTCAGGACAGACAGAAGAGTTGGGCTGATCTGAAAAGAAGAGAACTTGAATTCTAAGTGAGCGATCATGTCTATCTAAAGATAAACCGATCAAGAGCATAGAGAGGATGCGGACTCAAGGGAAATTAAGCCCAAGGTATATTGGACCCTTTGACATTCTGGAGAGAGTGGGAGATTTAGCTTATCGGCTAGCCTTACCGCCAAGCTTGTCAGGAGTTCATAATGTGTTCCACGTGTCGGTGCTAAGAAAGTATGTGCATGACGCTGAACGGATATTGGAACTAGAACCCATTCGGCTAAAGGAGAATCTCACATATGAAGAACATCCCGTAAAGATCTTGGATAAGAAAACTCAGAAGCTTCGGAATAAAGAGATCCGATATGTTAAAGTATTGTGGAGAAACCACACTTCTGAGGAAGCAACTTAGGAAGTTGAGGAGGAGATTCAAAGGAAATACCCCGAGTTGTTTGAGGAACAAGGTACGTCAGCTCAGTTTTGAGGACAAAACTCTTTTTAAGGTGGGTAGGTTGTAAACCCCGGTTTTTCTAGTAACCAAGATAACTCGAGAACCGGAAACCAAAACCCTAAACCAGAATAACTTAAGACTGGAGTGAGAACTAGGAACCCTAAGTCCGGCTTTTCCTCGCTTTCCAATTAAGAAACTTTTATAAGAAAATTTAATCTTGAATATAGTTCTTGATTATATTTCAAACCAAGAAAAGATCAGATTTTGAGAAAATTTCAATTCTGGGCTTTCCCGAAACCCATTACAGAAAAGCATGCTCCGGAACTTGAATTTCAAAAATTTACTTGTGAATACTCATTTGAATCGAAATTAAATAAGGATTTCAAAAATATAAATTTCATAATTTTTTGGTTTATAAAAAATACAATTATAGCTTTGTATTCGTATTTTCTTACTACCGGTAATTAAGTTGTCTTGATTACTATTCATTACTACTCACAAGTACACCCTACTCGTACATCCTTACAACCACTCAATTTCACTTTCTTTTCCAAGGATTATTTGTCTCTTAATTATTATTACAAATTATGGCATTAAGGTACAAATTATCAAAACAAGTCACACAAAAATCAAACCCCCCCCCTTTTACAAGCAATGGCCAGCGTGAATCCCCCTCCATGGAGCTCCATTGTACAATTTTTTAATTTATTTTATTACATTTAACTTAATTTCATTTTATATATAAACCACATTTTCTCTCTCTCACTTCATTCTTCTCATTTCAAACTTCCAAAAGGTGAAATACTCTCATTTCTCTCCTCTCCCACTTCATATTGCCGTGATCTTCATGGCCTCTCACACACACACACAACTTTCTTTTTCTTTATTTGTCTTCTATTTTACTCTTAAGTGAAAGAACCTTGCTTTTATCTTTAGATCCTTGTAATGGCAAGGATATTCTTGGATATTTCCAACTAAATGTCCCCATGATCCTTTACTAGGGATGAGGAAATATCAATACAACAATACCAAACCATCACAAAGTAGATCTTGCATTTAAACAAGCTTTCATGCCATGAGCTTCATGATCATTCATCTAAAAATGTTTTGGATAAAAGATCATGTAAGGACCCGCTATTACCCCTAGTTGAAATAAGCAATAGCAGTTCCCCAACCGCATATAATCTGCAGAATTATATGCAAGGTTGTCTTAAAAGGATTGTTTGATGAATTGTTCACCTAATCTTAAGGAATAAATCATTTTGAGAAATAATTACTTAGTAGCTTTTCAAAACATATTAACATATATATATACAACTTCAAACAAAGGCAGATCAAGCTAGATATATACATACATATATTACATCCACAGGCTTCTTACAAGCCTTAAACAAAATAACAAAATATAAAGCTTAACAAAGCTTTACAAACATCCATTCTAACTAACTATCTAGTCTATTACAAAAAGAATGGTTCCGTCCAGTCCTGGTCAAACTCTAGTCCTCATATTCCTCCAAGAAGTCCTCAAAATCGGAGCCATAACCCATGCTCGCATAGGACTCGTCCAGGTCATCACCTGAAATTGTTAAAAGAATGAGCCAGAGGCCCAGTACACAGCAACGAATACAAAAGCGAGATGAAGCACACAAGCTTAGTCTAAATGCAATATGCAACATCCATTCAATTATTCTTTAATCTTTAATTAATCAATCAACACGGGAGTATTCAAACTCCGGACAACAGGGATCGCGAGGGGACCTGAGTAACACTCGGACGCTCAGGGGGTTGATATAAGTAGTTCGGGTACTCATACCGTCCTAGATATCGTTAAGTCAAAGAGAAAAGTAGCTTCCTCCAGGGTTAATAGCCGTTACTTAGCTCTATTTATACTCAGTCCGTATCATAAAATATAGTTCACCCGTTCTCATAAACGTTTGAACTAAACTATGGTACTTCCTACCAAGTTTAAATAAATTTTCACCGATCTATACCCCCCGTCGACTACCCGCCGTACCACTTAATGAAAGTCATCTCAAATGACAGGAGTGGCCTAAGCGCCTAGATCTATCGTGCTCAAACCGAGCAAGGTGCCGCTCCCCGAACCGGATACCAACTTCCATCCCAAACTCATCAAACTATGAGGGGTCGCCGTTAGGTTCATACATGACCTGGCGTAGGAATTGGATTTTAACGGCATAAAACACAAGCAACAATCACATTTTAAGTTTTCTTATCATATATTTAAGTTTTATAAATGCCTATCCTAACAGAGACAAGCAGGTTACTGCGTACCTGTATTAGCTCGGGAGTTAGTAGGGATGGCCGAGCGAGAATCAAATACTGTTCAACAGAATTATTACAATTTTACACTTAGTTCAAGCTCAATATCAACCAATCTCATACATTATCATCCAAAGAAATTCAAATAAATCATCACAAGATTTTTAAAATAAGTAAAGGAAATCATATATATAACATAACTAGTTTTAGCTTAACTCTCATGAAAATTCATTAATTTGTTAAATCTATAAATATATTTAAATCATGTTAAATTATATCATTTAATCATCATAATACATCAATTATCATATATCTATCTCATTTTAGATCAAATATATCCATTTGGTAAAGCAAATACCTATAAATCAATCAAAAACAAGTTTTTAACTTTATTTAGAAAATGTATCAGTTGGAAAGATGTAAAATTTAAGCACTGATACGTTTCGAATTTGTAAAAATTTAAAACATGAAAGTTGTAGATCTCTTTCTTATCTTTCCAACGCAACTTGAATCATCTCAATCGGAGATCGGATGAAAAAGTTACGGCTGATATACGAAAACATGTTTGAGCTGCTGGGTCTATGCGGTTCCAACGCCGGTGGCGTTGAATGCAAAATTTGCCAGCGTTAAGGAACCACGATTCTGGTCATGAAAAGTCATTTCAACACGGCAGCGTAAACTTCAAAGCCGGCGGCGTAAATCCTACACCGGCAAATTTGCAGGCGTTGACAACAGCGGAAATTTCCAAAGTTTTTCCCCTGTTTTTCCTTTTTCAAAAACATGCTTTTACACTTCTTCAACTCATTCCAATTCTTTTCAAGCTTATTATAAGTTCATTTATCACTTCTATCAATCAATCATCATCTCAAAACATCTATAACCCTATTCTAATCATCATCCAACAATTCAACAACCAAAATCTCCAAATTCACACTCTATACCATCATCCAACATTTAACCCTCATCAACACT
Organism: Combretum micranthum; assembly: GCA_024138025.1. Classification (NCBI taxonomy): domain Eukaryota; kingdom Viridiplantae; phylum Streptophyta; class Magnoliopsida; order Myrtales; family Combretaceae; genus Combretum; species Combretum micranthum. Next base: position 34,712 of record JAMXBD010003746.1, on the reverse strand, counting down.
TCAAACTCACTTTCAAACAAGTAAAACTAACCAATCTAGTCTATTACACTTCATATAATATCCATACAAATGGATCACGAATTCATAAACAAAATATCATCAAGAAACACATACAAGCATGAAAATGAAAAATAGAGAACACACTTACCACTTGGACTTCTATGCTCGGTTTAAGGACTCTAGATCAAGCTTTTGATGGTGAGAATTGTAGAAAATCAAACTTCAACTTAGGGGTCACCTTGGGAGCTCTTTTGATGAAGAGAGGAATGAGTTTAGGGCAAATGGAGGGCTTTTGGTTTGGTCTGAAATTTTTGGCCTAATTTTTTGAAGTTAAAAAGTTTAAATTATCTATGTTGACTTTAAGGGCATGAGGCATTAAAGGCTTAATGACTTTGTTTTGGGTTAATTAATATCTTTGTCTTAAGGCACATAATGGGGGTTTAATGGCTAAGTTTTTAGCCTTTTTTTTTTTCCTACTACCTAAGGATATCTATATATACATTCCACTTATTCTAAGCACAAATAACCACTTTAGCATTTAATATTTTACAAACTCAATAAATAATAATCTAACATATTTAAATAATTCTACACATTCACATATCACATAGTTCATCAAAATTTAAATTAACCATCAACATATATTTATCATGCATAATTCAACAATTCATTCATAAAATAAAATTAGGAATTTCTTGGCTTTTTCAGATCTTTCACAAAAATGTAGTTTTTATGTTTTCAAAACCTATTTAAGCACTTAATATAGTAGATCTAGCATTTTACAACTCATATTCATGTAGGCATTTAAGATCTCATCCTTATTTTGAGTTTATGTGCATTAATGGTCATCAATACTTTTGTCTTGAATAAATAACCTTGCTAGTATATAGATCTATAGGTAGATGAGTTAATGAAACCAAAAAGGAAAACACTTTTCAAGAAATGAACTAGTGTAAATTTGGATGACTTGAGAAACCTAGTTTAAAAACCCTTTTATCAACTTCAAAACATGTATTTTACATAAAAAATGAAGCCTATAGGTGATAGATGATGTTTGACGATATTTTTCATGAGTTTAAATGAGTTTTGACTAAAGGAAATATTTAAAACAAGAGATGAAGTTTAATAGGAGTTTTGAGTAGAAAGTCTTGTAAGCAAAATTCATAATAATGAATAGATGGTTAGATAACACTAGCTTTCCAACTTCAAAAATGGTATTTTCTTAAATAAATGGAGTCCTTAGGGTGTAGGTAAAATAAATACCTAAAGTTCTAAATATAAAATACATTTTTCTTAAGAGAATCAACTTAAAAATTTTTTTTGCTAAATTCAGATTTTTGGGACCACCCTAGTATAAGATCATTAAAAGTTTACAAATGAAGATTTAATTAAAGAAATAAAGGCCTTAGGATATAGCTAATGTAAGGATCAAAATTTCTTTAAGAAAGTAGAGTTTTCTAAGGAAAATCCTTAGAATAAGTAAGTGTGACCAAGTGTAGCAAATTTAATTGTTAAACAATAGATGAAATAGTGTCTAAGATAAAGTTAGGTTATTTAAATTCTTAAATCTAAAAAGTTATAAGAACTTAGGCACCTAAGAATTCATATCATGACATTCATGATAGGGAAATTCATTACCATGGCATTTAGTTTCATTTTTCACTTAGGAATCTCAAGAGCATTCATGAAAATTGCATTTTCGGAATCAACATAACCGTTGGACAGAACTGATCCTTCATTTCTGAGACTTAAATGTTTTCAAAACTTGATTTAAATTTCATATTTAGAAAGCTCTTTCGAAGTAGATAGAAATCGATATAAAATTTGCGAAATTCCGAGTTAAAACGACCAAGTTATGGCCATTTTAAATCGGAACTTCGGAAATGACAAGAATTTCGATTTCACTAAGTTGTCTTAGAGTTTTTAGTGTTCTTAGATGGTAGAATACTTATTCGGGTGTTTCTTTTATGTTTAGGCGAACCCGAGGACGTTGAATCCTTACCTCCGGACTATTACTATTAAGAGACCGGCGAACCCATGGCTAAGTGAGTTTCTCTTCCCGATTCATTTATTCTATGTGCTTGATAAAGTAGTGCACTAGAATATAGGCCAAGTGAATTGAATATGTATGATGGGGAAAAATGGGAAATTGTATGTTGATGATGATATGAGACCTCAAAATAAGAATATCAAAACCGGGTGATAAATTCTGATTATGTAGTTAGTTATGATGTATTGTTTGAGAAATTGTTTGATCGCCTGAATAAAATAACTTAATCGAATATTCGGACTAAAGCCAAATTTTGACATATGCATATCATAATGGGAAGGAGCATTAGCATTGTTCGGTTAATCGTGATCCATAAACGAGATTAATTGTTCGGTTAATCGTGATCCAAAAACGAAATAATTATTCGGTTAATCATGATCCAGAAACGAAATAATTGTTTGGTTACCTGTGAACCATAAATGGCATAAAGATAGTACCGTAATATTTGTTAATCTGCTAACCCGAGATGGAGGGCGCAAGTCCATCCACATATGATTTCCGGATAGTCATATGTTTGTTGTTCTCATGTGTTTGGTGCATACACTTGCTTGTTTAATCACTTGTTTGAATTGTTGTGACATGAATGTTATTGTGGAAGATTTCACTCACTAAGCTAGTTAGCTTATGTCCCTACAGTTTCTTCCTTTTGCAGCTACCAAATTTATGGCTTAGGCAGCGTGACCCGACCGTACAGGTACAAGAGCTAGAAGTTTCCCCTATAAGTTGGAAATTCTGTTTAAACTTCCATAGGAAACTTTTAAGACTTTGGATGACTGTATATGGTCACTAATTATTCTTTTGCGGGGAATGCCCTTAGCAAATGTAATGTTTAATTATGCTTCATGAGTTATATCCTACTGCTAATGTATGCCAAGTTAAGCTTTTATCTCCATTCGGACTTGTATTCTATTGTCGTAAATGTATGCCTTACATCTATATGAGACTCTCGAAGGACTAAGGCAATAATTCGGGAATCTTGTATGGCATGTGGCGGACTGTTATATATAGGGTACCCTATGGGGCGTGACAGTTTAAGTTGGTATCAGAGCACTAGGTTATTAAGCATGACAATAGATTTTAAAACTGAACCTAGAATTAAGCAACTAGATTAAATTGGAGATAAAGCTAGGCTAATTAGTAGTTTTCTTGTTGTAGGTTTCCTTGGATGAAACTCGCGAAAGGGCTAGAAATTTCACTAAAAGCACCAATGAAACCATGGTGGAATATCAGTTGAGATTAAGGGTGCTGTGTGAAGATTTTGCACTAGTGCAACGACCTAAAACCTTAAAGGAAATGTATAACTTGTGGAAAGAGGGTTTAAGATATACGAGATGGGCATCGGTGATAGATCAACTTAGGTATGATCCAATTAGAAGGAGAAGATGGACTATGATGGAAACCATCTATACCCTGGAAAGAGTAATGGTGGAGTATGCTAATGAACCAATGCTAAGAGAAGCCACTTTCATCTTGAAGAACGAAGGGAATCCTACCCATCCAGACTTTAAGATGTGGAATGGTATTAGACCCCGTTATGTACATGCCATGATCTCTTTGACCATAGGGAGTGGAACTTTGCTAACGCTAGAAACCACATAGTATGGCAAGCCAGATATCTTGACATTATACCATTTTTAGGGGGAGTACTAGCCCCACAAGCAAGAGATGAAGAAGTGCAATTGATAGATGCCCCAGCTGTTGAAGGGGAAGATGTGAACGAAGGGAATAATGAGGAAGAGGATAATGATGTGGATGATTCCAAGGAGGAGGAGGATCCCGAGGAGGATCGAATTGGCAAAATGAGGAAATACCTAGAACCCCTACCCCTCCAGCATAGCCCCAGAACATCCCAACCAGTTACCAGAACAAATTGTATGGGATTTTGATAAGGATCTAGACATACCTGATAGTGGAAGGATGGAACCAGAGTTCGACCCTACCATTTGGAAGGATATCTACCCGGTAGGTGAGCGTCCCTCGAGGTTGATGCCATAGCCCCCGAGCTAGTGGTTTAGGAACCTTTGGAGAGGATAGATGAAGAGGAGAGATGATGAGGGAAGCTCGAGATTGAGTGAACAGATTATGGGATGAAGCTGGAAGAGGATTGGGGATAGAAATTGGTAATAGGAACGGATTTAATGATGGAGTTAATGAGGAAGAAAGAAATCAAGTGAGAGTTCAGGAGATGAGGAAAGAAGAAGAAGAGGAAGAAGGAACAGGAGCCCTCAGCCCGACCCATTAGGAGGAGGAGGTTAACTGTGAGGGCTTATCTAAACCAGTTCATCGAAGGGATGATGGAGGCTTTTTTAGCCAAGGACGACTCCCTAGCCCCACACCAGACGACTCCGAGTGAGCCATGGAGGAGTAGAGTCGAGTGTCCCATAGAGTCCAATAGTACTTTTTGATTTGTAGGCAATGCGTGATGCCAATTTGCCTTAGGTTCTCTTCACGGTAGTATGTTGTCTTTCTTCTTCTTTTCTTTTCTATGTCTCTAGATGTTGTTAGATTGAAGTTATCGGCTAATATCGGAAGGTTAGATTTATGTTGCCAAATTTTGTAAGCTTATTTGTAAAACAACTCTTGTGTGGCACATCAAATCAATGAAATATTATGTTTGATTCCAAGAAAGAATTTTGCCTTTTGCATTAGTAGTAGACTACATTCACTATACTTGATTGCATAAATATCTTTCCTTTCATATCATCACTTGATTTAGAAATTATTTGCTTGTTATGATTTCTTTTGCTCTAAGAGCTTTTTGGTTGACGATTTAATGTGATGGTTTTCCTGATCTTGTGTAAATTCAATAGTTCTTTAAATTATTCCGAAAATTTTTATGAATTCCTTAATCAAGGTATTATAAATCACGAAACTTTAAAGAAGAAATAAAACTCACTAAGACATTATGTAACAGCCAAAACCAAAGAAATCGTAATAGGGAGCAAGAACCACTCCCAAACGAAGCTAGTAGTGCAAACCAACAAGATCATCCCCAAGCCAACCAACTCGAGGCTGCTCAGCTCAATCCTCAAGCAGCCATGATGAATGCAATTGGACAATTGGCAAACTTGCTTAATGCATTCATTCAAAACCAGAATCAAAATCAACTGCAGAATCCCGAGCCAAGTATGAGGGATTCAGCACCTTTGCCACTGTAAGCCCTGGAAAATTTTAGTAATTAGTTCTAAAGAGGAACTTTGAAAATAAAACCCAAAAGGTCGCTCCGAATTAAAACAGAACTTTGATAAGTCCCAAACTCCGAACGAACCAGGAAATTTCTGAATCGTGAGAAAAATAAGAAATCTCAGGAATAAAATAGCAACTCAATATACTTCCATTCTGAAACCTTTATGTACGACAAATTTCCTATTTAACTCTAACTTATAAATTCAGATATAATAGAGCCCTAAAAACAAACTGTTGAGAAGTGAATAGTGATTAACCTTCAGGAATACAACTCAATCTAAAGCAATTCCGAGAACGTTGTGAGATATTAAACACTTATGAAAATCGACTTTAAATTAAGTCTCACCAACCAGACAAGTCATATAAGTATAAAATATTAGTTTTTATTTTGGCAATGGGGTAAACCGGAAGGTCAACCAGGGAACCTGAGTCCTCAAAACTCCCAAGAAACTCCATACCTAGACCCGGCAATCTCGTATTCCTAAACCCAGGAGTTGGAACAAGAGGAAAAAGTGTAATCGGGTCGTGTTAAGTCTAGGATACTCTGGAAAGATGGGATCAAGGAAATTCCGACCTATTCCAACCTGATCGGGTGCCAGTTCGAAAAGCGCGCTCTGGGATTCGAAATGTTAAGAATATGTTAATGCCGTTAGACTCATATTTCTAAAGGATCTCTAAGTTATTAGTTTTACAAATTTTCAAATGGCTAGAATTATCTGATTTTACAAATCTATTCGTATTTCGTTACTACCGGTAATTAGTGAGTCTTCCAGTACGATTTAATATTATTAGTTACCTAAATTGTTATTGTTGTTGTTATTATTATTATTATAAGATATACCCTAGTCCTCCTAGTGATCGGATAGTAATCGGACGAACTTTGGAAACCGGAGAATGAAACCCTATATCGGTCCGATTCCAGCTTAGTGAGAGGAGCCTAGAAACCCTAGATCCGGCTTTCCATCGATTTCATAATAAAAGAAATTTTATAAAGTAAATGAACATGATTTATTATTCTAAAGCATATTTTAAACCTTTGAAAGTTCCAAATTCGGGAATTTTTCAATTCCGAGCCTTCTCGAGCTCAATTATGGAAAAGCGTGCCCCGAACCACGGATTCAGAAAAATGTTCCGGAATATTCATTAGAACCGTAATTTTATAAGGATTCCAAAAGTATCAATTTTATAATTTTCCGAGCTATAAAAATTATAGTTATAGCTTTTCCCGTGTTTTCGTTACAACGGTAAAGTAGATGTCTTGTCTACTATTCACAAGTACAACCTATATACACACTACCCATACCTATTCTTACATCCTTACAACTACTCATTATAATTTTCTTTTCCAAGAAATTTTGTTTCCTAATTAATTAATACAAATATTACATTTTATTACACAAAATACAAATTTTCAAATTTCAACACACACACACACACCCCACAACCCCCCCCCCCTATGGCCGGCGCCCACTTCCCCTTTCCCCTCTCAATTGTTTTATTTTTGATATTTTTAATCAATTAAAAACCTAATCTATTCATATATAAGCTTCTTTTTCTCTCTCTCCCTTCATTTTTCACTCTTCTAAAAATTGTTCAAAGTAGAAAACCCTCTCTTCCCTCTTCCATTTGTGCCGTGACCTCCTCTCCTCCCACACTGACACACACAACTCAACTCCACTTTATTTCATCTCCAAATCTTCTTTAGGTGATGATTCTAAACCTTTTCCCATCTTTCTTGTAATGGCAAAGCTATTCATGTGTGTTTTTCACATTTAATCCCAATGAGCATATGCTAGGGACATGAAAACACTTGTACAAGAATATCAAGCCATCACAAGAAGTGGATCTAGAGTTTAGAGGAGTTTTTGTTGAGATCATCTTGTTCATGCATGTAAAGTAGGAATCTTGCATAGATCATTATGTTCATGCCATGAAACTCATGATTCATGCATTATATTTGATAGATCTAGTGTATAAACATTTATATCTTCATCTACAACTATGTTCATGTGGATATCTTGAGCTTTCATGCACTAAAGATCATAAAGGCTTAGTCTTGCATGTATATAGATGTGTTAGATGGTAGATCTTCATGTATAGGAAGTAAGAAACTTGAAAAAGAAAAGATTTTTACTAGGAATGTTTTATGGAAATTCGGATGATTTTTGAAACCCATTTTTAGAACCCTTGAAACCACTTTAAAACTCATATTTTGCACAAGAAATGGAGGGTATATGTAATAGATGCCCTTAAGGAATAATTTTTATGAGTTTAGATGAGTTTAGGCATAAGAAGAATGTAAAACAAGTAGTGGAGTTAGAATGAAAAATATTGATATTTGGGTTGATAGTTAAATTCGTAATTTAGAGTCATGCTTACATGAACACCTAGTATTTAAGTTTAAATTGGATGTTTTATGAGTTAAATGGAGTCCTTAGACAATAGATATAATGAAGCTTCAATTTTTGAGGCATTAAACAAGTTTTCTCATAAAGAAAATGCAAGAACATGAAATTTACAAAATTCGGATTTTTGTGAGTAGCTTGTTTAAAAACATGTTTACCAAATGAAAAGTGGGAATTTTTATGCATGAATGAAGGCCATGATTAATATAAACTTTAGGAACTCATTTTTTTTTTTAGATCACAAGTGAATCCCAAGAATAAAATCATAGAAACCCTAGGAAATGTAAAGTTAGGAAGAGTAGCTTTTTAGATATACCTTTATGGAACTTCATAATAATTAGGAGTTCATAAGAGTTCATCATCAACAATCATCAAGACCATGCATATATTGAGCTCATTACATGACATTCATGTTAGGAATTCATTCCTATACCATCTATACATGAATCATCAACTAGGAACATTCTTATCAAAAGCGAAACAATTTTTTGAAATCGGGAAAGTGACAGAACAGATCTGATCCTACTGTTCCTTGATCTTAATGTTTTCAAAACTTGAAAATAATACTAGAAATGGATAGATCTTTCTAAGTAGATAGAGATCGATATAAAATTTGCGAAATTCCGAGTTAAAATGACCGAGTTATGGCCGTTTTAAGTTGGAACTTTCGCAAATAGCGAGAATTCCGATTTTGTGTAGTATAGATACATAGTTTGAATTAGTTTAGTGATGAGATTCTTATTAGGCTATTCTTATTTGGTAGGTGAACCCGAACACAACGATACCATATCACCGACCCCCATTGCTAAGAGACCGGCGTACCATGGCCGAGTGAGTTCCTCTTCCGATTTCAATTATCGCTTGTGATTGTAATGATAGTCGCACTAGTTGCTAGGTAAAGATAAAAAGGATGATTATATATGATGGGGTTATATGGAAATTATATATTTGTCTGTTGTTGATGTGTGAAATGAATCTTAAGAAATATCGAAACCGAGTGTTAAGCTATTGATTGATTATCTGGTATTTTATATTGAATGTCTGCGAATAATTGTTGGCCACCTAAAAGAACTGGATTAATGAATATTTGACTCAATTGTAATTGGATTCATTCATATCATGATGGGGATGGAGCATTAGCATTGGTTGGTTTTTCGTGATCCATAACACGAATACTTGTTGGTTTTTCGTGATCCATAAAACGAATACTTGTTGGTTAATCGTGATCCATAAAACGAATTATTGTTCAGTTGACCGTGAGCTTAAACAGCGTCATACCGCAGGATTCGTTAATCTGCTAACCCGGGATGGAGGGCGCAAGTCCATCCACATATGATTTTCGGCTGGTCATATGTTTATTGAACTCACCTATTGATGCATTTTACTTGGTTGATTAATTACTTGCTTGAATGTTTTGTATTAATTGTGATTCGGAAGTTTTCACTCACTAAGCTAGTGTAGCTTACACCTTAATAGTTTCCTGTTGCAGTATGAATGCCTTTGGCTTTCTCCGAGGACCCATGGACACCAGGTATAGCTCTTAGATATTAAGGAGCTTTTGTTGAGGCCGGGGACCTAAAGATTAGAAATGGACTCTAATCTTGTTTCCTGAACCAGTATTTAAAGGTTGATGCAAGGAAATTTGTGGGCTTGAGAATTGGTAGCTGATGTTATCGGGGGTATGCCCCCTAGATCATGTAATAGAATAATTTTCTATAAGACGGTTATGATTTACATCCTTTGTAAACCCCTAAAAATTTTCATAATTCATAGAAAATAATCCTAAAAAGTTAGAAATTTAAATCCCAAAAATCGACTCAAGATAAAAACCAAATTCTAGACCGAGTCAAAACACTGGAAACGAAACCCTAAAAATTGAACCAAGATAAAACTTAATTCCAAATAAAGACAAAAATGAGTTTTCTAGATCTTGAGAAAACAAGAACCCCTGAAACAAAATATAAAGTCCAATTTCCGATATAATCAACGTCCGTACGTCGATTAAATAATCTACCAATTCCTAAAACGCAAATCGAAACAATAGATCCAAATACGCTTAACAACAAGATAATAAAATCCTAATTCCTTCAGTAAAATTTTAGAATCACAAAATCCAAATTTTCCAAAAGTCAAATTGAGTCAACTCATAAACCTAGACTCGGTTAAACGATCCGAGAACTAAAAACAAATAAATAATCACGAATAAAATAAGATAAACCACAGACGTCGAGCTAGAAATATAAAAACGATCAAAACTCAAAAATTATACGATCTTACGAATAACTCAGTAAAATCGGAAATCAAAACGGAACCCTAAAAGTCAACAAGCCTACAACGAACCCTAGTGTTTAAGATCCGGCAATCCCGCGTTTTCAAACCCTAGAAAAACGAAATTAAGTTAATAGCCTAGAATAGTTCGTAATAACGTAGGGTAACTAAAAATATTAGATTCGCGAATTTTGAGTGACCTTCGGACCCAAACGGGATCGGTTCTCGAAAAGCGTGTCCCGGAGCTCGGAATATTAAAAATATTCCATTTATACCAATAGACTCGTAAAAATACAAGGATTCCAAAAATATCAGTTTTGGAATTTTTCGGTAGCTAAAAATTACAAATATCGCATTATTACGTGTATTCTTATTACTACCGGTACTTTAATTGTCTAGTCTACTATTCATAGTACTTTTCTACTATTTATTACTATTCACCTATCTCTACTTTTTCTTACACCTACATATCTATTTTCTTACTTTTTTCAATTTCAACACAACTTTAATCACATCAAACTTTACACATTACTTCTTTATTACACAACAAATAAAAATAAAACAATTTCCCCCCTCTAAATGCTCAAAACCGGCGCCTCCCTCTGCCCATTCATCTCTATTTTATTTCTTTTTCAATTTATTTTATTACATCCAAAATTCACTCCAAAAATTCTATAAATACCCCCTTCCTCTTCCATTCTTTCACACAATTCATTTCACTACCAAAACTCTCTCAAAATCTCCACAAATTCCTCTTCAAGAATTCTCTCTACCAAAACTCTCTTTCACCAAATATCCACAAGAATTTCTCTTCATACAATACAACTACCATCTCTCCATAACCACATAACCATACATTCATACCATCTTCATACCACACAAATACCTTAGGTAAAAACTTCTTTCAACCATTTATCTATTCATGTCATGTAACTTAGCATGACTATGGTGTTGTTTTGAAACTCACATGAGTGTAAAAGCAACAACGTGTTCATGTTTTGTTCTTGTACATAAGCTTCCTATTTTATTATGTTGTTATTATTATTGTGATTATTTGCTTAAATATATAGTATTATGTATATTATGTATATTATTTATTTAGAGCATATAACTCATTTGTTATTTATTTATTTTCAAGTTATGCAATTTATTTATTTTATGCAATTATTAAGACTAGTCTTTCTAGTCTTAGACTTGTCCATATCAAGTCAAAACAACCTTTTATTTATTTTCTTTAATCTTTCGGGACTAGTCCATTCTTAGTCCCGGGACGCCTTGATAAAGCTAAGGCTTCAATACTTGATCGGGATTCCTTGATGAAGCTAAGGTTCCCAATGCTTGATATTTTATTTTCTTACTCATTAATTATTTTTAGTATTTTCTTATGTTCTTATTATTTTATATGCTCATGATACTTGCATTTGCATAATGTTAATATCTCAACTAATCTATAAATAGAATCTTGTTTTACTAAATGAGCTCAAAGCTAAGTTTCCAATTATTGATTTACCACAAAAACATGAAGTTATTATCAACAACATAGAATGGAGTTTTCTCAACGTTTTCATGAATAACAAAGATGAATTTTCAAGGAATCATATTTTCTTTGTATATTACGTTAACCTAAGCTTTTAGTAATATAATTTATTAATATTAAAAGTCTTTACAAAAAGCTCAAGATTTAAACTCTTTTAAAACTTCGAAATACAACTAAGAAAACAAACCACTTTTCAAAGTTAATATAAAAATCAACTCATAAGGAACCCACTTAGGAAAAGTAATGATTTTCAAATTCTAAAAGAAAGAACTTGTTTTCAAAAGAATATAAATAAAGAAAGGTTAGCAATAATGTATTTTATCAATAAAGATGATTCTTTTCAAAGAAATGAAAGAACAAGTTTTAAAAAGCAAAAGCTTATATTTTAGAAATAGATATAAGAAAACAAGACTCATTTTTTAAGATCATCTTAAATAAACAAATTATGAAAAGGTTTTCGACAACTTAATGTAGTTTTGATAAATTAACCTTTTATCACTAGAAATGAAATTTATGAAAGACTAGGGTTAAAGGAAAATTTGCTTGTTTTGGAAAAAGGAATGAAGGAAATAAAATAAGAATATATTCATCTGTAATAAAAATATAAAGTTTCTTCTAAATACTTGAAAAGAAATTATCAAAGTTAAAAGTTTTAAGCTCAAAATGAATTGTTGAGACACTACCATTAGGATTTTTGCATATAAAGTGAGCATACCTATATATTCAAAAAGTGTTTATCAAATATATATTTATATTGTTACAAAAGGATTTTCTTTAAAATGAAGTTGAGTTAGAAAATGGAATTTTTTGCAAAAGTTTAGAAAATTCGTTTTAAATCTGTACCTGACGTTTTCGGAACCCAAATGACCTTTTATGACCAAGATAAGTTTAGAAATGGATAGAACTTTTCGAATAGGTAGAAAACGGTTTATCATATGCGAAATTCCGAGTTAAAATGAGCAAGTTATGGCCATTTTAAGTTGGAATTTCTTCTTATACGATTTTACCACGATTTTAAGTAAAGTTTAGAATCTCCAAGAATAGAAATTCATGGAAGACTTATCCCGGTTATTTCTTTTGTCTAGGTGACAAAGGACACGAGAATACCCTACCCGAGGATTTCTACGACTAAGAAGATAGCGAAATGGACGAGTGAGTTGTTCCTCCAAAATTCGTTACATTGCTTGTGCTTGTAAAGTAGTAGCATTAGTGAAATGACCTAGATTTACATTTTATTTAGATTTCATATGTTTATTTAATTATTCTAAATTGTTGAATTGAATGAGCATGGTTGTATTACTAGTGGTTTAAAATGTATTATTTTGCATGTATACATTGAAATTAATATCTTTGTTTTATATGTATTAATGTGTGTGTGTAATATAATTATTGGTTATGTCTTTTATACATTAAAGTGTTAATTAAGTTAGATTTATAAAAATCAACTTTGGTTTTACAAGATTAGTGATGGAAATTTTGTTTCTTTAATTAAGTAGCATTTATGCTCAAATATAAGGCCCAAATGAAATTCAAATTCATGCTAAATGCCTCCTAAAGTTATATATGCATTAAGGGGTAAATTTGGAATGTGTTAAAGTCAAAATTAAGCTAATTTGACTACTTTTTGGGGCAGCTCAAATTTTATCCGAATTTCTTTTTCTTTCTTTCTTTTCTTTTCTTCTTCCATTTCCATCTCCATTTCCAAGCTTAAGACAAGGTCTCTATATCAAGTTCTAAGAATTAAAGTTTTCCTCAAGGCAAGGTATATATAATTAGTTGAATTGATTTAGTTATGATTATTGTGTTGTTTTGTTTTCCTTCTTGAAGTGATTGCATGAATTCTTCATTGAAATGAGATTAGTGTTATCCAAATTGTTTGTTCATGATTGGGATGAGTTAAATGTTATATGAGTGTGTGAGTTTGTGCATGCATGGTTGAAGTAATATGAAGTGTTGGGAGGATGTGAAGAAATTGTGTAGGAAAAATCTAGATTGGATTGATGTGGAGTTGAAGTGTTTAATTATGTTGAATTCATGATTTGAGTTGCTAGGATTGAGTATTATAGATTGGAGTGAGTATATGAAGTTGGAAGTGTAGTTGAGGAAGATTTTGAAGTGTTTTAAGATAGAATTTTACAAAGTGGAAAAACAGGGGATTTGAATTTTCGTTTAAGCCTGTTTTTAGAACATACGCCGGTACCTGGGAATTCAATGCCGCCGGCTTAGAGGCAGCGTTGGATTCAGAATTTTTAAGGCTGGATGAAAGCCGCCGGCTTTCGCTAAGAAAGTAATCCGGCGTTCTTTCGTTCATATTGTACGTCGGTCGCTGGGAATCAAGGCCGCTGGCGTAAGTATCTAAGCTGCCCGCGTATCTGGGTAAGCGGACGGCTTAGACCTCTCTGGACGTTTTTGAAAATTTTGGTTTTGGATTCTACGTCGGCTCAAGGCCACCGGCGTAGGATGCAAAGGCTGACGGCGTATCCTTGTACACTGCCAGCGCTGGCAGTGTTAATTTTCAGAGAATTGAGCACCGGCTCAAAGCCGCCGACTTTGGCTGCCGGCCTATCCCCTGTGTTTTTGAAATTTAAAAACTTTTTCTAAAATTTTCCAAAGTTTATTATTTGAGCAATTGAGTATTTATTAAGCAATTTAGGATATAATAGGACCTTTAAATGCTTATTTATGACCTTGTATTCAATTATTTGAATTTCTTTGATTAATTGTGATATATAGATTTAATATGTGTATAATTGTGAGAATGAAATCTATACTTGTTGATTTATTGATTATTGTGATATTTCCATTACAGTTAAGGATTCTTCGATTAGTTCATCACTGAGAGATCCTAGTTATATACTAACGAGTTCAGGTACGCAATGACTTGTTTGATGATTTCTAGGAATAGGCATTCCTAATTTGATTTAAATCGATTCGACTTAACATTTGAATGAATTGGATGTCTATTACGCTGTTTAATCTGGTCCGGGGAGCAGCAAACCTGTCATGATGCAATGACATGTTAGCTAGGCGCTTAACCAAGTCATGATGCAATGACTTTACCATGATGCAATGGTACGATATGATGCAATAGCGATTCTTTTTGGTTAAGTGGGTAGCCGATAGGGGGGAATAGTATCTGTGTAACGTTTGCTTAAACTTAGGGGGAAATACCATGATTTAGTTCAAAGTTTATGGGAACTTGTGAACTAGGTTCATGTTATGGACTGAGTTTAAGTAGAGTCGGGCAACGGCTTTTAAACCCTAGATGAAGCTATTATCTTCATGAAATAGATATAGGAGATATAAGTATTCGGACTGCTTATATCAACCCCCTGAGCAGCTGCTGTTACTCAGGATCCCTGGATTCCCGAAGTGTGACCAGGGTTTGAATACCCTCTTGTTGATTTGTGAATTAAAATGTAATAAAGATAACCACTTGTTCTATGGTGCATTACATCAATTGGATGACTTGTTTTGCATTGGTTATTGTGTACTGGGCCTATGGCTCACTTTTGCTGCTTTGCAGGTATTAGAGACGAGTATTACGATGACTTGGGCTATGGGTCCGATTTCGAAAGATTTCTGGACGAGTGGGATGAATAGGATCCGATTACCCGGGACTTTTAGAAGACTTTTTGCTAAGGATAAGCTATGTATAGAAGGCTTGTTAGTTAAGCCAATTTCTTTTTGTAATGACCTTAAGATCCTTTAGGATTCTCATGTTTTGAGAAAATATATAATTTTTGTAGCGTCATGTATTGGCACTAAACGATGTTTATTTAATGTAAATGTATGTATAGATTGCTTTTGTTAGCAATCTTGTTTTGTTTAAAAGTTCTTTACAAGGTTTAGTGATTTTGATCAAACAATTTTCATAAACTGTTAGTTTTAGGACAACCTTACATATAATGTGAAAACGTTATATGTGGTTGGGGATTCGGTACTCTAAGTCTCGGGATTTAGAGGATCGGGTCTTTACAATTAGTATATTAGGAAAAGATAAAAATGGATATATATTTGGGGAATTCGGGATTATATATATGATTCTATGTTTATGCATGAATTGAGAATTAAGAATATCGCAACTTCGATCTGCTTGTTTAAATAATTTTGTTTACTTACTTGTATGATTGTTTATTGTTGCCAAATTGATTGATCGCCCCAATAAACCTTAATAAGGTTTGACCTAAGAACAATGAAACGTTCACGCATAGC
Source organism: Combretum micranthum (assembly GCA_024138025.1). Classification (NCBI taxonomy): domain Eukaryota; kingdom Viridiplantae; phylum Streptophyta; class Magnoliopsida; order Myrtales; family Combretaceae; genus Combretum; species Combretum micranthum. The sequence goes on along the minus strand of JAMXBD010003746.1, from coordinate 19,051 downwards.
ATCCATCGAGTCACATCTATTTCAGAAGGCTGCTACTCCTATGCGTAGAGTTGGATTGGCTGTGATCGTGCGGTGCCACAGGCCATGTTTGTCACGCCCCATAGGGTACCCTAAACGTAACAGTCCGCCACATACCATATAAGATTCCCGAATTACCACCTTAGTCCTTCGGAAGTCTCATATAGATGTAAGGCGTACCTTTACACAATAGAGTACTAGTCCGAATGGAGATAAAAGCTTAATTTGGCATGCATGGGCATTAGGATATAATTCATGAACATAAATAAATATTACATAATTCTAAGGGGCATTCCCCCGCAAAAGAATAATTAGCGGTCCATTACAGTCATCCAAGTCTTAGAAGTTTTCTATGGAAGTCTAATACAAAAATTATAACTTCTAGGGAAAACTCCTAGCTTCTGTACCTGTTCAGCCGGGTCTCTTCGCCTAAGCCATAAATGCGTAAGCTGCAAAAGGAATGGTCTGTAGGGATGTAAGCTAACTAGCTTAGTGAGTGTAATCTCCCACAAAAACATTTATATCACAACAATTCAACCAAGTTATTAATCAAGCAAGTGTATGCATCAAACACATGAGTTCAACATACATATGACCAACCGGAAATCATATGTGGATGGAATTGCGCCCTCCATCCCGGGTTAGCAGATTAACGAATCCTGCGGTACGACAATATCCCGTTTATGGCTCACGGCTAACCTACGATTATCGATGTCGTTTATGGTTCACGACTAACCTACGATTATTCGATGTCGTTTATGGTTCACGACTAACCTACGATTATTCGATGTCGTTTATGGTTCACGACTAACCTACGATTATTCGATGTCGTTTATGGTTCACGACTAACCTACGATTATTCGATGTCGTTTATGGTTCACGACTAACCTACAAATGCTCATGCTCCATCCCCTTGTGATATGCACATGTCAATTATCATTTACTCAAGTAGTTGATTAAGCCAATTTACTCAGGCGATCAATCAATTTATCAGACAATCCATCATAGCTAACTATACAATCAAAGTTTATCACCCGGTTTCGATATTCTTAATTTGTTTCTCATATCAACAACAATCATATAATTTCCCAATAATCCCCATTATTCATATTCCATTCAATTGACCTACATTCTAGTGCACTACTTTACAAGCACATACAATAAATGAATTGGGAAGAAAAACTCACTCCGCCATCGGTACTCCGGTCTTCTAGTAGTAATAATCCGGAGGTAACTCGTCACCGTCCACGGGTTCACCTATTCATATAAGAAATTACCCTAATAAGTATTCTATCAACTTAGGACACTAAAACTCTAAGGAAACTTAGTGAAATCGGAATTCGCGTCATTTCCGAAGTTCCGTTTTAAAATGGCCATAACTTGGTCGTTTTAAGTCGGAATTTCGCAAATTATATACCGATTCCTATCTACTTCGGAAGAGCTTTCCAAATATGAAGTTTAAATCAAGTTTTGAAAATATCTAAGCCTCGGAATTGAGGGATCAGATCTGTACAGCGGGTTCCTTGATTCCAAAAATGCGGTTTTGATGAATGCATTTGAGATTCCTAAGTATAAATGATACTAAATGCAATGGTAATGATTTTCCCTATCATGAATGTCATGATGTGAACTTAATGAGTCTATGTTCTTAACTTTTAGATTTAAGAATTTTAAAACAAACTTTCCTTAGAAACCATTTCTCTAAGCTTAGTAAGTGAGTTTACTACATTTGACCACTCTACATTTACATGGATTTCCTTTAGAAAAACTCTACTTTATTTAAAGAAATTTTGACCTTATATTAGTTATATCCTAAGGCCTTTATTTCTTTAATAAAATCTACATTTATAAACTTTTAAGTGGGTCTTTTACTATGGGGTTTCCAAAAATCCGAATTTACAAAAGTTCATTTTCAAGTTGATTCCTTTAGGAAAAATATATTATACTTGAAACTTTAAGTATCTATTATACCTATATCCTAAGGACTTCATTTATTTAAGAAAATATCATTTTTGAAGTTGGAAAAATAGTGTTTTCTAACCCTTCATCCATTATTACGAATTTGGTTTTTCATAACTTTTAACTCAAAACTCCTATGGACTTCATCTCTTGTTTTCAACATTTTCTTTAGTAAAAACTCCTTTAGACTCATGAAAAATACTACTAACATTATCTATTACCATAGGCTTTATTTCTCTAGAAATATAAGTTTAGAAGTTGTTAAAAGTGTTTTTGACCTTGGTTTTCAAAGTCATCCGAATTTTCAAAAGTCTTTTTCTTGTAAAGTACTTTCTTTTTGACTTCATGGACCCATATATGTAGATCTATACACTAGAAAGTCATTTACTAAAGACAAAAGTGTTAAAGACTATTTATGCACATATGAACAAAATAATAATGAAACTATAAATGCCTACATGCTCATGAGTAACAAGATGATGGATCTACTTTATAAAAGCTTAAATGAGTTTTAAAAACATAAAAACCATATTTTTATAAAAGATCCTTTGTTTAAAAGACTTTTTGATGGATAAAGTTAAAGCTTTTGATAAGGAAACTCCTTTAAAAGATGGATCTACCATGAAATGGTTTGGGATTTTTGTGTTGTTATCTCATTGTTCCTACTACAAGATCATGGGAACATGGAGTTGAGATAACCAAAAATCACCTAGCCATAACAAGGTTTTATGAGTTGGAAGTAGTGGAGCATAACTTACTTGAAGTGGATGAAGATGGAAGAGAAAAATGGAAGTTGTGATGTTGTGTGGGGGCTCAATGTTTCGGCCACAAGGGGAAAAGAGGAGAGAGAGAGAGCTTTTGCACTTTAGAAAAATTTGGAAAGTGAAGAATGAGGAAAGAGAGAGAAAAGTTAGTTTATATAGAAGGTGAATTAGGTTAAATGAAGAGGAGATTTTTCAAATTGGACAAGGGGAGGGGGGGCCATGTAGCGCCGGTTTGAGCTTGCAAGGGGGGGGGGGGGGGGGGGGGAAAACTTGTTTGTTTCACTTTGATTTGGCTTGATTTGATCCATGCATCAATTGTCATAAATGAAGTGAAGTGAAGTGACAAAAGGTTATGGAAGAAAGGAGGAGAAGTGATTGATGGTAAGAGTTGGATTTGTAGGGTAGGCTAAAAAAAAGTAGGCTAGGTAGTGTAGGTGTACTTTATGAATAGTAAAGAATAGTTGACAAGACAATTTAATTTCCGGTAGTAATGAAATACGAATAAAAAGGCTATAACTGTATTTTTCATAAACCGGAAAATTATGAAAAATATATTTTTGAAATCCTTATTTTATTTCGGTTCTAATGAGTACTCATAAGAATATTTTTGAAATTCTAGTTCCAGGGCACGTTTTTCTATAATGGGTCTCGGGATGACCCGGAATTGAAATTTTCTTAAAATCAGATATTTTCTTAGTTTGAAATATATTCAAGAATTATAATCAAAAGTAAATTTTCTTAGAAAAGTTTATTAACTGGAAACCGAGGAAAAGCCGGAATTAGGGTTCCTAGTTCTCACTCCAGGCTTGAGTTATTCCGGTTTAGGGTTTTGGTTTCCGGTTCTAGGGTTATCTTAGCTACTTGAAAAACCGGGGTTTACAATGTTCCTTCCTGGAGAATCCAAATCGCTCGGGGAAAGCGACTCTAGGTTCGGAGCCGAGCCAACCAAACGCTGTGGGTGAGGACCTGGGGACTAGCAGTAGAAGGTCGAGGACCTTCAACCCCGATTCCCTAACCTTTGATACGGAGGGGTAAATCCGTTCTATATATGGTTTCCGGATGACTATATATATTCGCGTAATCATGTGATTGTTGCATTGTATACATAGCATATGTGTGATTGAATAAATAAACTTGTTTGAAAATATGGTGCGAATGAAAAGGAGTCCCGCTACCAGGAAGAGTCCATTCGAACTCGTGATCGGCGGTCTCAGGCGTCATTTCGTCGCGCCGGTGACTGCGGCGTGTTGAGCGCCGTGAACGGGGAGGCAGCTTTGCTGTCCACACGAAAACGATTCGGATATCCACAACTATACGCCCGGTATCACCTTTTTCGTTTTTTTCATCCTGTTTTGCTCCTCCCCTATTGTTTTTCCTTTCCTTTCCGTTGTTTTCTCCTCCGGCGGGACCGGCGGTGCCACCCGCTCTCGGCCGGAGGACGGCCCGGGTAGCGCGAAACGGGTCGTTACCGAACCGGACAGGGAGAAGTGCAAGAAAGACGAAATGGCGGCCCAGTTTCTATCACGGATCCGCGCGCGTGATTTGTCCGGTTCCGGTTCACGGTATAGAAGCCGATCCGTGCCCCCCTCCGTACGCCGGTGCGCGCTTACCGCCCCCGCGCATCGCACTTCAGCGCTCTCCGCGCAGTACTTGATGGGTGCGATCATACCAGCACAAATGCACCGGATCCCATCAGAACTCCGAAGTTTTAAGCGTGCTTGGGCGAGAGCAGTACTAGGATGGGTGACCTCCTGGGAAGTCCTCGTGTTGCACCCCTCCATTTTTCGATCCGCTTCTGCCGATCTTTTGCCCCGGAGTCCGAACCGTGGACGGCGTGCGCGTTCGCCCGTCTCCCGCAAGGCCCATTCGACCGTCTTCTGCGGTCCGATCGACGGGTGCAGTCATACCGGCTCAAACCGCGCCTGATCCCGCAGGCACTCAGGATTTAAGCGTGCTTGGGCGAGAGCAGTTCCGGGACGGGGAGCTCCTGGGAAGTCCCCGTGCTGCACGCCGACTCTCTCCCGACCCGAGTCCACCGATCTGCAGGCCCCGCGTCCGGAGACGGGGCCCCTGCGAGAGGACGCGTTCGCGGCTCAGGAGCCGGAACCGTCTCCCCTAGGGCCCGCTGGTGCGGAAATCGCCCCTCCCTTTCCGAAACGAGAAAGGGGGGAAGAAACGGGTGACTTTTTGTTTTGACGGTGAATTTCGGACCCGGATTGCCTACGGGATCCGGAAGTGCAAAGTCACTCGTCCGAATTTCTGAAGGCTTCGCTCGGGATGCCCCGTTCATTCGCGAGCAATCGCGCATCCGATGTCTGCTGAGGCCAGCAGTACTGAGCTGCAGAGCGCTCTGGAGGGTGGAAAGAGATCGACAAGGGAGAAACAGCCCCGCAACACCGGGGGAACGAGTCCCGCTCCCAGGAAGAGTCCATTCGAACTCGTGATCGGCGGTCTCAGGCGTCATTTCGTCGCGCTGGTGAGTGCGGCGTGTTGAGCGCCGTGAACGGGGAGGCAGCTTTGCTGTCCGCACGAAAACGATTCGGATATCCACAACTATACGCCCGGTATCACCTTTTTCGTTTTTTTCATCCTGTTTTGCTCCTCCCCTATTGTTTTTCCTTTCTTTTCCGTTGTTTTCTCTTCCGGCGTGGACCGGCGGTGCCACCCGCTCTCGGCCGGAGGACGGCCCGGGTAGCGCGAAACGGGTCGTTCCTGAACCGGACAGGGAGAAGTGAAAGAAAGACGAAATGGCGGCCGGTTTCGATCACGGATCCGCGCGCGTGACGTGTCCGGTTCCGGTTCACGGTATAGAAGCCGATCCGTGCCCCCCTCCGTACGCCGGTGCGCGCTTACCCGCCCCCCGCGCATCGCACTTCAGCGCTCTCCGCGCAGTACTTGATGGGTGCGATCATACCAGCACAAATGCACCGGATCCCATCAGAACTCCGAAGTTTTAAGCGTGCTTGGGCGAGGCAGAGAGAGTACTAGGATGGGTGACCTCCTGGGAAGTCCTCGTGTTGCACCCCTCCATTTTTCGATCCGCTTCTGCCGATCTTTTGCCCCGGAGTCCGAACCAGGGACGGCGTGCGCGTTCGCCTGTCAACCGCAAGGCCCGTTCGACCGTCTTCTGCGCTCCGATCGACGGGTGCGGTCATACCGGATCAAACCGCGCCGGATCCCGCCGGACTCAGGATTTAGCGTGCTTGGTTCGAGAGCAGTTCCGGGAACGGGTGAGCTCTGGGAAGTCCCCGTGCTGGCACGCCGACTCTCTCCCTACCCACATCCACCAATCCGCGGGGCCCCGCGTCCGGAGACGGGGGCCCGCGCGTGAGGACGCGTTCGCGGCTCCGGAGCGGAACCATTCCCGAGGGCCCGCTGGTGCGGAATCGCCCCTCCCTTTCCGAACGAGAAAGGGGGAAGAAACGGGTGACTTTTGTGTTTTGACGGTGAATTTCGGACCGGATTACCTACGGGATCCGGAAGTGCAAAGTCACTCGTCCGAATTTCTGAAGGCTTCGCTCGGGATGCCCCGTTCAGTCGCGAGCAATCGCGCATCCGATGTCTGCTGAGCCAGCAGTACTGAGCTGCAGAGCGCTCTGGAGGGGTGGAAAGAGATCGACAAGGGAGAAACAGCCCCGCAACACGGGGGAACGAGTCCGCCCGAGGAAGAGTCCATTCGAACTCGTGATCGGCGGTCTCAGGCGTCATTTCGTCGCGCGGTGACTGCGGCGTGTTGAGCGCCGTGAACGGGAGGCAGCTTTGCTGTCCGCACGAAAACGATTCGGATATCACAACTATACGCCGGTATCACCTTTTTCGTTTTTTTCATCCTGTTTTGCTCCTCCCCTATTGTTTTTCCTTTCCTTTTCCGTTGTTTTCTCTTCCGGCGTGGACGGCGGTGCCACCCGCTCTCGCCGGAGGACGGCCGGGTAGCGCGAAACGGGTCGTTCCGAACCGGACAGGGAGAAGTGAAGAAAGACGAAATGGCGGCGGTTTCGATCACGGATCCGCGCGCGTGACATGTCGGTTCCTGTTCACGGTATAGAAGCCGATCCGTGCCCCTTCGTACGCCGGTGCGCGCTTACCTGCCCTCCGCGCATCGCACTTCAGCGCTCTCCGCGCAGTACTTGTCGGGTGCGATCTACCAGCATAAATGCACCGGATCCCATCAGAACTCCGAAGGTTTTAAGCGTGCTTGGGCGAGAGCAAGTACTAGGATGGGTGACCTCCTGGGAAGTCCTCGTGTTGCACCACTCCATTTTTCGATCCGCTTCCGCCGATCTTTTGCCCGGAGTCCGAACCGGGGCCGGCGTGCGCGTTCGTCCGTCTCCCGCGAGGCCCGTTCGACCGTCTTTCGCGCTCCGATCGACGGGTGCGGTCATACCGGCTCAAACCGTGCCGGATCCCGCCGGGACTCTGGATTTAAGCGTGCTTGGTCGAGAGCAGTTCCGGGACGGGTGAGCTCCTGGGAAGTCCCCGTGCAGCACGCCGACTCTCTCCCGACCCGAGTCCGCCGATCTGCGGGCCCCGCGTCCGGAGATGGGGCCCCGGCGAGAGGACGCGTTCGCAGCTCCGGAGCCGGAACCGTCTCCCCGAGGGCCCGCTGGTGCAGAAATCGCCCCTCCCTTTCCCGAACGAGAAAGTGGGGAAGAAACGGGTGACTTTTTGTTTTGACGGTGAATTTCGGACCCGGATTGCCTACGGGATCCGGAAGTGAAAAGTCACCCGTCCGAATTTCTGAAGGCTTCGCTCGAGATGCCCCGTTTATTCGTGAGCAATCGCGCATCCAATGTCTGCTGAGGCCAGTAGTATTGAGCTGCAGAGCGCTCTGGAGGGTGGAAAGAGATCGACGAGGGAGAAACAGCCCCGCAACACCGGGGGAACGAGTCCCGCTCCCAGGAAGAGTCCATTCGAACTCGTGATCGGCGGTCTCAGGCGTCATTTCGTCGCGCCGGTGACTGCGGCGTGTTGAGCGCCGTGAACGGGGAGGCAGCTTTGCTGTCCGCACGAAAACGATTCGGATATCCACAACTATACGCCCGGTATCACCTTTTTCGTTTTTTCATCCTGTTTTGCTCCTCCCCTATTGTTTTTCCTTTCCTTTCCGTTGTTTTCTCCTCCGGCGGGACCGGCGGTGCCACCCGCTCTCGGCCGGAGGACGGCCCGGGTAGCGCGAAACGGGTCGTTACCGAACCGGACAGGGAGAAGTGCAAGAAAGACGAAATGGCGGCCCGGTTTCTATCACGGATCCGCGCGCGTGATTTGCCCGGTTCCGGTTCACGGTATAGAAGCCGATCCGTGCCCCCTCCGTACGTCGGTGCGCGTTACCGGCCCCCCGCGCATCGCACTTCAGCGCTCTCCGCGCAGTGCTTGATGGGTGCGATCATACCAGCAACAAATGCACCGGATCCCATCAGAACTCCGAAGTTTTAAGCGTGCTTGGGCGAGAGCAGTACTAGGATGGGTGACCTCCTGGGAAGTCCTCGTGTTGCACCCCTCCATTTTCGATCCGCTTCTGCCGATCTTTGCCCCGGAGTCCGAACGTGGACGGCGTGCGCGTTCGCCCGTCTCCGCAAGGCCCATTCGACCGTCTTCTGCGGTCCGATCGACGGGTGCGGTCATACGGCTCAAACCGCGCCGGATCCCGCTGGCACTCAGGATTTAAGCGTGCTTGGGCGAGAGCAGTTCCGGGACGGGGAGCTCCTGGGAAGTCCCCGTGCTGCACGCCGACTCTCTCCCGACCCGAGTCCGCCGATCTGCAGGCCCCGCGTCCGGAGACGGGGCCCTTGCGAGAGGACGCGTTCGCGGCTCCGGAGCCGGAACCGTCTCCCCTAGGGCCCGCTGGTGCGGAAATCGCCCCTCCCTTTCCGAAACGAGAAAGGGGGGAAGAAACGGGTGACTTTTTGTTTTGACGGTGAATTTCGGACCCGGATTGCCTACGGGATCCAGAAGTGCAAAGTCACTCGTCCGAATTTCTGAAGGCTTCGCTCGGGATGCCCCGTTCATTCGCGAGCAATCGCGCATCCGATGTCTGCTGAGGCCAGCAGTACTGAGCTGCAGAGCGCTCTGGAGGGTGGAAAGAGATCGACAAGGGAGAAACAGCCCCGCAACACCGGGGGAACGAGTCCCGCTCCCAGGAAGAGTCCATTCGAACTCGTGATCAGCGGTCTCAGGCGTCATTTCGTCGCGCTGGTGACTGCGGCGTGTTGAGCGCCGTGAACGGGGAGGCAGCTTTGCTGTCCGCACGAAAACGATTCGGATATCCACAACTATACGCCCGGTATCACCTTTTTCGTTTTTCTCATCCTGTTTTGCTCCTCCCCTATTGTTTTTCCTTTCCTTTCCGTTGTTTTTTCTTCCGGCGTGGACCGGCGGTGCCACCCGCTCTCGGCCGGAGGACGGCCCGGGTAGCGCGAAACGGGTCGTTCCCGAACCGGAAAGGGAGAAGTGAAAGAAAGACGAAATGGCGGCCCGGTTTCGATCACGGATCCGCGCGCGTGACGTGTCCGGTTCCGGTTCACGGTATAGAAGCCGATCCGTGCCCCCCTCCGTACGCCGGTGCGCGCTTACCCGCCCCCCGCGCATCGCACTTCAGCGCTCTCCGCGCAGTACTTGATGGGTGCGATCATACCAGCACAAATGCACCGGATCCCATCAGAACTCCGAAGTTTTAAGCATGCTTGGGCGAGAGCAGTACTAGGATGGGTGACCTCCTGGGAAGTCCTCGTGTTGCACCCCTCCATTTTTCGATCCGCTTCTGCCGATCTTTTGCCCCGGAGTCCGAACCGGGGACGGCGTGCGCGTTCGCCTGTCAACCGCAAGGCCCGTTCGACCGTCTTCTGCGCTCCGATCGACGGGTGCGGTCATACCGGCTCAAACCGCGCCGGATCCCGCCGGGACTCAGGATTTAAGCGTGCTTGGTCGAGAGCAGTTCCAGGACGGGTGAGCTCCTGGGAAGTCCCCGTGCTGCACGCCGACTCTCTCCCTACCCACATCTACCAATCCGCGGGCCCCGCGTCCGGAGACGGGGCCCCGGCGAGAGGACGTGTTCGCGGCTCCGGTGCCGGAACCGTCTCCCCGAGGGCCCGCTGGTGCGGAAATCGCCCCTCCCTTTCCCGAACGAGAAAGGGGGGAAGAAACGGGTGACTTTTTGTTTTGACGGTGAATTTCGGACCCGGATTACCTACGGGATCCGGAAGTGCAAAGTCACTCGTCCGAATTTCTGAAGGCTTCGCTCGGGATGCCCCGTTCAGTCGCAAGCTGTAAACCCCGGAAATTCTCAGTAGCTAGAAAACCCCAGGAGTGGGAAACAAAACCCTAACCCAATCAGATTGAGTTTAGTAAATGAAGCCTAGGAACCCTAAATCCGGCTTTCCTTCGGTTTCATAGTAAAATAAATATTATGGAGTAAATGAAAGTGAATTGTTGTTCCTAAGTACATTTCAAACCTTTGAAAATTTTAAATTCGGGAATTTTTCAATTCCGGGCCTTCCCGAGCCCAATTACGGAAAAGCGTGCCCCGGGCCACGGATTCAGAAAAATATTCCGGAATATTCATTAGAACCGTAATTTTATAAGGATTCCAAAAATATCAATTTCATAATTTTTCGAGCTATAAAGATTACAGTTATAGCTTTTCCCGTGTTTTCGGAACAACCGGTAAAGTAGATGTCTTGTCTACTATTCACAAGTACAACCTACACTACACACTACCCATACCCTATTCTTACATCCTTACAACTACTCATTTCAATTTTCTTTTCCAAGAAATTTTGTCTTTTAAATAATTATTACATTTATTTCATTTATTACATTTTCATTTACTAAATTACAAATTTCATTTTTTTTCAAAACTCCCACACACACACACACATATGGCCGGCGCCCCTCCCTCCTATTTTCCCCCTCATTTGTGTTATTTTTACTTCTTTTATTAAAGCTAAACCCTAAATTATTTGATATATATACTAAATGTTCTCTCTCTCTTCTCATTTCTTTCATTTTCAATTTTTCAAAAGAGATCAAAACCCTCTCTTCTCTCCCTCCTTGTGCCGAGCACTCCTCCCCTCTCCCTCTTGCATTTTCAACTCAAAACTCCTCCATTTCTACCTTAGATCCTCCTTTGGTATGTTGATTCAAGCCTTGTTCTTCCTAGTTCTTGTAATGGCAAGACCATATCTTGTGTATTTCCTCACTAAATCCCAATGAGCTAAGGCTAGGGGCATGGAAACACATGAACAAGAATGTCAAGCCATCACAAGACATGGATCTAATGTTTAGATGTGTTTTTGTTAAGATTTCATCTTGTTCATGCATGTAAAGTAGTGACCTTGCACATACATTGTTGTTCATGCCATGAGATCCATGCTTTTTATGTCATATGTTGTAGATCTAAGGTTTAGACATTCATAACTTTATGTACATGCATGATCATAGGTTCATTTTTGTTTATGTGCTTTATTGATCATAAAAATGAGGTCTTGTTCATGTATAGAGATGCTAGATAGTATATCTCCACATATAGATGGCAAGAACATTGAAAAAGGAAGGACTTGTTAGATATGAAAAGTTGAAAATTCGGATGAAATGGAAACCCTATCCTAAAGACCTCCAAAATCAATTTTAAACTTATATTTCATAAGAAAAATGAAGGGTATGTGTAATAGATATGTTGAAGGAATTATTTTCATAAGTTTAGATGAGTTTAGGCATGATAAAAATAAGGAAAGCAAGAGGTGAAGTTAGGATGAAAAATGTTGACTTTAAATGTGTAGTCAAATTCGTAACTTTGTGTAATGCCTATATAAACACTTAGTATTTAAGTCTAAAATGAATGTTTTATAAGCTAAATGAAGTCCTTAGATAATGTATACATTGAAGCCCCAATTTTTAATGCATTAGACTAGATTTCCCTTAGAAAAATGTAAGAAAAGAAAATTTGGAAAATTCGGATTTTTATAACTAGCTTAATTGAAGACATGTTTACCAAATGAAATATGTGAATTTTTGTGCATGGATGGAGGCCATGACTATTATAGACTTTGAGAACCTAATTTTAGTCAAATAATAAGTAGATTACAAGATTAAAAACCAAGGAAACCCTAAGGAGTATAATGTGGGATAATAACTTCTTAGAATTAGCCTTTATGAAACTTTCCCCAACACTTAGGAGTTCCTAAAAGTTTAGTACTACAAAAACCATCATGACCATGCATAAGTTGAGTTCATTACATGGCATACACATTAGTAGTTCATTCCTAAATCATTCATGCATGAATCACTAACTAGGAACATTTCTTATCAAAAGCAAAGCACATTTTCAAAGATGGATCAATTGCGGGACAGAACTGATCCCACTGTTCCGTGACCTTATTATTTCAAAACTTGGATTTAATACTTGAATTAGATAGATCTTTCGAAGTAGATGAAGATCGATATAAAGTTTGCGAAATTCCGAGTTAAAATGACCAAGTTATGGCCGTTTTAAGTCGGAACTTCCAAATATAGCGAGAAATCCGAATTCAACTAGTCTAGATGTATAGTTTGATTTAATTACATGGTGAGAATCTCATAGGGATTATTCTTGATTGGTAGGTGATTCCGAGCAGGACGACTCTCTACCACCCGATTATTACTATTAAGGAGTTTGGTGACCCATGGCCGAGTGAGTTACTTCCACTCTCAATTAATGCTTGTGAATGTAATGTAGTGGCATTAGTGATGTAGGCAAAGATAAAAGAAATTGTACAAGCATGATGGGGTATGTGGGAATTATTTGTGTTGTGAATTGTTGATATGTGAAATGGAACTTAAAGCATATCGAAACCGGGTGTTAAGATATTGATTGTTTATTTAGAATCATATGAAGAATGTCTGAGTATACTTGTTGGTCACCTAAAAGAATCGAATTAATGACTATTCGACTCCGACTATAACTAAGTTCATTCATGTCACGATGGGGTTGGAGCATTTGCATTGGTTGGTTTTTCGTGACCCATAAAACGAATGTGAGGTTAATCGTGATCCATAAAACGAATGTGAGGTTAATCGTGATCCATAAAACGAGCTTTTAATCAGTTGACCGTGAGCTTAAACGGCGTCGTACCGCAGGATTCGTTAATCTGCTAACCCGGGATGGAGGGCGCAAGTCCATCCACATATGATTTCCGGTTGGTCATATGTTTGATGATTTCATTTGTATGGTGCATGCACTTGCTTGAATAATTACTTGTTTGAATGATTGTATTTAATTGCGTTATGGAAGTATTACTCACTAAGCTAGTTAGCTTACGCCCCGATAGTGTTTATCTTTTGCAGCATGAGTTTATATGGCTTAGGCCAGGCAAGCCACATCGCAGGTACCGGAGATAGGAGTTTCCCATAGAAGTTTGATTCATTTCTTTTGTATAGACTTCCATTGGAAACTAAGGACTCTGGATGACTGTAATAGACTGTTATTCTTTTGCGGGGGAATGCCCCTTAGATTTTGTAAACCTTAAAGATTTATGCGTTTTGATTTATTATCTATGGCTAATGAATGCCTTGTTAAACTGTTAAACTCCATTTGTTGAAGTATTCTATTGTCGTAAGGGAACGCTTTACATCTACTTAAGACTCCTGAAGGCCCCAGCTAGGGAACTCGAGAGTCTTACTTAGTATGTGGCGGACTGTTACGTTTAGGATACCCTACGGGGCGTGACACGAACAATCGCGCATCCGATGTCTGCTGAGGCCAGCAGTACTGAGCTGCAGAGCGCTCTGGAGGGTGGAAAGAGATCGACAAGGGAGAAACAGCCCCGTAACACCGGGGGAATGGGTCCCGCTCCGAGGAAGAGTCCATTCGAACTCGTGATCGGCGGTCTCAGGCGTCATTTCGTCGCGCCGGTGACTGCGGCGTGTTGAGCGCCGTGAACGGGGAGGCAGCTTTGCTGTCCGCACGAAAACGATTCGGATATCCACAACTATACGCCCGGTATCACCTTTTTCGTTTTTTTCATCCTGTTTTGCTCCTCCCCTATTGTTTTTCCTTTCCTTTCCGTTGTTTTCTCTTCCGGCGTGGACCGGCGGTGCCACCCGCTCTCGGCCGGAGGACGGCCCGGGTAGCGCGAAACGGGTCGTTCCCGAACCGGACAGGGAGAAGTGAAAGAAAGACGAAATGGCGGCCGGTTTCGATCACGAATCCGCGCGCGTGACGTGTCCGGTTCCTGTTCACGGTATAGAAGCCGATCCGTGCCCCCCTTCGTACGCCGGTGCGCGCTTACCTGCCCCCCGCGCATCGCACTTCAGCGCTCTCCGCGCAGTACTTGACGGGTGCGATCATACCAGCATAAATGCACCGGATCCCATCAGAACTCCGAAGTTTTAAGCGTGCTTGGGCGAGAGCAGTACTAGGATGGGTGACCTCCTGGGAAGTCCTCGTGTTGCACCCCTCCATTTTTCGATCCGCTTCCGCCGATCTTTTGCCCCGGAGTCCGAACCGGGGCCGGCGTGCGCGTTCGTCCGTCTCCCGCGAGGCCCGTTCGACCGTCTTCCGCGCTCCGATCGACGGGTGCGGTCATACCGGCTCAAACCGCGCTGGATCCCGCCGGGACTCAGGATTTAAGCGTGCTTGGTCGAGAGCAGTTCTGGGACGGGTGAGCTCCTGGGAAGTCCCCGTGCTGCACGCCGACTCTCTCCCTACCCACGTCCACCAATCCGCGGGCCCCGCGTCCGGAGATGGGGCCCCGGCGAGAGGACGCGTTCGGGGCTCCGGAGCCGGAACCGTCTCCCCGAGGGCCCGCTGGTGCGGAAATCGCCCCTCCCTTTCCCGAACGAGAAAGTGGGGAAGAAACGGGTGACTTTTTGTTTTGATGGTGAATTTCGGACCCGGATTGCCTACGGGATCCGGAAGTGCAAAGTCACTCGTCCGAATTTCTGAAGGCTTCGCTCGGGATGCCCCATTCATTCGCGAGCAATCGCGCATCCGATGTCTGCTGAGGCCAGCAGTACTGAGTTGCAGAGCGCTGTGAGGGTGGAAAGAGATCGACAAGGGAGAAAACAGCCCCGCACACCGGGGGAACGAGTCCCGCTCCGAGGAAGAGTCCATTCGAACTCGTGATCGCGGTCTCAGGCGTCATTTCGTCGCGCCGGTGACTGCGGCGTGTTGAGCGCCGTGAACGGGGAGGCAGCTTTGCTGTCCGCACGAAAACGATTCGGATATCCACAACTATACGCCCGGTATCACCTTTTTCGTTTTTTTCATCTTGTTTTGCTCCTCCCCTATTGTTTTTCCTTTCCTTTCCGTTGTTTTCTCTTCCGGCGTGGACCGGCGGTGCCACCCGCTCTCGGCCGGAGGACGGCCCGGGTAGCGCGAAACGGGTCGTTCCTGAACCTGACAGGGAGAAGTGAAAGAAAGACGAAATGGCGGCCCGGTTTCGATCACGGATCCACGCGCGTGACGTGTCCGGTTCCGGTTCACGGTATAGAAGCCGATCCGTGCCCCCCTCCGTACGCCGGTGCGCGCTTACCCGCCCCCCGCGCATCGCACTTCAGCGGCCTCCGCGCAGTACTTGACGGGTGCGATCATACCAGCACAAATGCACCGAATCCCATCAGAACTCCTAAGTTAAGCGTGCTTGGGCGAGAGCAGTACTAGGATGGGTGACCTCCTGGGAAGTCCTCGTGTTGCACCCTTCCATTTTTCGATCCGCTTCTGCCGATCTTTTGCCCCGGAGTCCGAACCGGGGACGGCGTGCGCGTTCGCCCGTCTCCCGCAAGGCCCGTTCGACCGTCTTTTGCGCTCCGATCGACGGGTGCGGTCATACCGGCTCAAACCGCGCCGGATCCCGCCGGGACTCAGGATTTAAGCGTGCTTGGGCGAGAGCAGTTCCAAGACGGGGAGCTCCTGGAAAGTCCCCGTGCTGCACGCCGACTCTCTCCCGACCCGAGTCCGCCGATCTGCAGGCCCTGCGTCCGGAGACGGGGCTCCTGTGAGAGGACGCGTTCGGGGCTCCGGAGCCCGAACCGTCTCCCCGAGGGCCCGCTGGTGTGGAAATCGCCCCTCCCTTTCCCGAACGAGAAAGTGGGGAAGAAACGGGTGACTTTTTGTTTTGACGGTGAATTTCGGACCCGGATTGCCTACGGGATCCGGAAGTTCAAAGTCACTCGTCCGAATTTCTGAAGGCTTCGCTCGGGATGCCCCGTTCATTCGCGAGCAATCGCGCATCCGATGTCTGCTGAGTCCAGCAGTACTGAGCTGCAGAGCGCTCTGGAGGGTGGAAAGAGATCGACAAGGGAGAAACAGCCCCGCAACACCGGGGGAACGAGTCCCGCTCCCAGGAAGAGTCCATTCGAACTCGTGATCGGCGGTCTCAGGCGTCATTTCGTTGCGCTGGTGACTGCGGCGTGATGAGCGTCGTGAATGGGGAGGCAGCTTTGCTGTCCGCACGAAAACGATTCGGATATCCACAACTATACGCCCGGTATCACCTTTTTCGTTCTTCTCATCCTGTTTCGCTCCTCCCCTATTGTTTTTCCTTTCCTTTCCGTTGTTTTCTCTTCCGGCGTGGACCGGCGGTGCCACCCGCTCTCGGCCGGAGGACGGCCCGGGTAGCGCGAAACGGGTCGTTCCCGAACCGGAAAGGGAGAAGTGAAAGAAAGACGAAATGGCAGCCCGGTTTCGATCACGGATCCGCGCGCGTGACGTGTCCGGTTCCGGTTCACGGTATAGAAGCCGATCCGTGCCCCCCTCCGTATGCCGGTGCGCGCTTACCCGCCCCCCGCGCATCGCACTTCAGCGCTCTCCGCGCAGTACTTGATGGGTGCGATCATACCAGCACAAATGCACTGGATCCCATCAGAACTCCGAAGTTTTAAGCGTGCTTGGGCGAGAGCAGTACTAGGATGGGTGACCTCCTGGGAAGTCCTCGTGTTGCACCCCTCCATTTTTCGATCCGCTTCTGCCGATCTTTTTCCCCGGAGTCCGAACCGGGGACGGCGTGCGCGTTCGCCTGTCAACCGCAAGGCCCGTTCGACCGTCTTCTGCGCTCCGATCGACGGGTGCGGTCATACCGGCTCAAACCGCGCCGGATCCTGCCGGACTCAGGATTTAAGCGTGCTTGGTCGAGAGCAGTTCCGGGACAGGTGAGCTCCTGGGAAGTCCCCGTGCTGCACGCCGACTCTCTCCTACCACGTCCACCAATCCGCGGGCCCCGCGTCGGAGACGGGGCCCCGCGGAGAGGACGCGTTCGCGGCTCCGGAGCCGGAAACCGTTCCCCGAGGGCCCGCTGGTGCGGAAATGCCCCTCCCTTTCCGAACGAGAAAGTGGGGAAGAAACAGTGACTTTTTGTTTTGACGGTGAATTTTCGACCCGGATTGCCTATGGGATCCGGAAGTGCAAAGTCACTCGTCCGAATTTCTGAAGGCTTCGCTCGGGATGCCCCGTTCATTCGCGAGCAATCGTGCATCCGATGTCTGCTGAGGCCAGCAGTACTGAGCTGCAGAGCGCTCTGGAGGGTGGAAAGAGATCGACAAGGGAGAAACAGCCCCGCAACACCGGGGGAACGAGTCTCGCTCCCAAGAAGAGTCCATTCGAACTCGTGATCGGCGGTCTCAGGCGTCATTTCGTCGCGCCGGTGACTGCGGCGTGTTGAGCGCCGTGAACGGGGAGGCAGCTTTGCATTCCACACGAAAACGATTCGGATATCCACAACTATACGCCCGGTATCACCTTTTTCGTTTTTTTTTACCCTGTTTTGCTCCTCCCCTATTGTTTTTCCTTTCCTTTCCGTTGTTTTCTCCTCCGGCGGGACCGGCGGTGCCACCCGCTCTCGGCCGGAGGACGGCCCGGGTAGCGCGAAACGGGTCGTTCCTGAACCTGACAGGGAGAAGTGAAAGAAAGACGAAATGGCGGCCCGGTTTCGATCACGGATCCGCGCGCGTAACGTGTCCGGTTCCGGTTCACGGTATAGAAGCCGATCCGTGCCCCCCTCCGTACGCCAGTGCGTGCTTACTCGCCCCCCGCGCATCGCACTTCAGCGCTCTCCGCGCAGTACTTGACGGGTGCGATCATGCCAGCACAAATGCACCGGATCCCATCAGAACTCCGAAGTTTTAAGCGTGCTTGGGCGAGAGCAGTACTAGGATGGGTGACCTCCTGGGAAGTCCTCGTGCTGCACCCCTCCATTTTTCGATCCGCTTCTGCCGATCTTTTGCCCCGGAGTCCGAACCGGGGACGGCGTGCGCGTTCGCCCGTCTCCCGCAAGGCCCGTTCGACCATCTTCTACGCTCCGATCGACGGGTGCGGTCATACCGGCTCAAACCGCGCCGGATCCCGCCGGGACTCAGGATTTAAGCGTGCTTGGGCGAGAGCATTTCCGGGATAGGGAGCTCCTAGGAAGTCCCCGTGCTGCACGCCGACTCTCTCCCGACCCGAGTCCGCCGATCTGCAGGCCCCGCGTCCGGAGACGGGGCCCCTGCGAGAGGACGCGTTCGCGGCTCCGGAGCCGGAACCGTCTCCCCGAGGGCCCGCCGGTGCGGAAATCGCCCCTCTCTTTCCCGAACGAGAAAGGGGGGAAGAAACGGGTGACTTTTTGTTTTGACGGTGAATTTCGGACCCGGATTACCTACGGGATCCGGAAGTGCAAAGTCACTCGTCCGAATTTCTGAAGGCTTCGCTCGGGATGCCCCGTTCATTCGCGAGCAATCGCGCATCCGATGTCTGCTGAGGCCAGCAGTACTGAGCTGCAGATCGCTCTGGAGGGTGGAAAGAGATCGACAAGGGAGAAACAGCCCCGCAACACCTGGGGAACGAGTCCCGCTCCCAGGAAGAGTCCATTCGAACTCGTGATCGGCGGTCTCAGGCGTCATTTCGTCGCGCCGGTGACTGCGGCGTGTTGAGCGCCGTGAACGGGGAGGCAGCTTTGCTGTCCGCACGAAAACGATTCGGATATCCACAACTATACGCCCGGTATCACCTTTTTCGTTTTTTTCATCCTGTTTTGCTCCTCCCCTATTGTTTTTCCTTTCCTTTCCGTTGTTTTCTCTTCCGGCGTGGACCGGCGGTGCCACCCGCTCTCGGCCGGAGGACGGCCCGGGTAGCGCGCAACGGGTCGTTCCCGAACCGGACAGGGAGAAGTGAAAGAAAGACAAAATGGCGGCCGGTTTCGATCACGGATCCGCGCGCGTGACGTGTCCTGTTCCGGTTCACGGTATAGAAGCCGATCCGTGCCCCCCTCTGTACGCCGGTGCGCGCTTACCTGCCCCCCGCGCATCGCACTTCTGCGCTCTCCGCGCAGTACTTGACGGGTGCGATCATACCAGCACAAATGCAC